>JAODLM010000404.1:290000-400000 GCA_036937905.1 Salvia rosmarinus
AAACCTCCTTTTTTTAATACATAAAGCATATATGATCAGATGCATATGTAGTTAAGGGCTACTTAGAATTGTACACGGAATCCCTAATTCCAATTGAAATCTACAACGATCAATAAGATTTCATTTTCTTATTATTATATGTTAAATATGTTAAATGAGGCCAAAAAAGAAGAAATGGTCAGAAAACCTTGTTTCTCAATGCAGGAAATAGGGATGTGGAAAACATGACAGAAATTCTCTACAATTACGCTGTAGGACAATTGAAGGGATGTGGCGTAGCTTGGTAGCGCATTTGTTTTGGGTACAAAATGTCACAGGTTCAAATCTCGTCATCCCTACCACCATCGCCTTTGAACGAAGAACGAGGAATCAATCGAGATCGGTTCAAATTGCGTTGCGCGGAATCATTCATTTTTATGAAACTATAGAATATATGCATATAAAATTAAAATGGATTCGTTGAAAAAAGAATATTTTCTTTACATTCTTTTCTATTCTGATAAGAAAGCGCTCTTAGTTCAGTTTGGTAGAACGCGGGTCTCCAAAACCCGATGTCGTAGGTTCAAATCCTACAGAGCGTGATTTTTTCTTTCATGGATCCAATCAAAATGATTCAGTCGCTTGCACAAAAATTATAATTTGACCGAGAGTTTCGGGTAATTTTATTCCCTTTTATCAAATTAAATTAACCTAAGGTTAAGTAAGCAAAATACGGGTTTGATTCCGATTTTTTCTCATTTATGTATCATAGCAAGAGGTGCTATTTTCATATTCTTTTCGGTATTCTTCCTAGTCGCGGCAATTGGGAATATAGAATCTATATCAATGAAAGATTTATCTGGTGGAATAAAGGTCTCCATTGCTCGATATTTTTAATAAAACGAATCTATTAAGTGAAGGTGCGGAAAGAGAGGATTCAACCTCGGTAAACAAAAGCTACATAGCGCCCAATGCTACGCTTGAACCACTCGGCCATCTCTCCTACATAATGATTATGAATCAAAAACCAAGTGAATAGTGAGTTCTTTATATTCGATTCTAGATTATTGGATAGGTATGACCAATTTATTTTAACTATAATTACAAATAAAAATAGAAAATTTTTCATCAAAGTAAAAAAATATCTTTCGAGACCCCAAGACAATTATTTTCTTACGAAATTTTTTTATTTTTAATTTTTAGATTTTAGAAAATGGGGGATTCTTTTTTGCAAAAATGACTCCTACTATATTCGACTCGATTAAATCAATGAATTAGAACGAATCAACTGATTGATAGGTCTAGATTTTTTAGACAAGGGTTAATGGATACCTGGCTAGAGATTTCTTGTAAAAACACTAGCCCTACTCAGTCCATAATGAGAATATTTTCATCTTTTTGATTTCATGTATATTCTCCTTATGCACATAAGGGAGGGCCGTATGAGGTGAAAATCTTACGTGCGCTCGAACGGAGATTCTTTTAATTGAATGGCGATCGTAATGTATGTCACCAATCCGAAGGAAATTATGTAGAAGCTTTGCGAATTATTATGAAGCTATGCGACTAGAAATTGATCCCTATGATCGAGTTATATACTCTATAATATAGGTCTTATCCATACAAGTAATGGAGAACACACGAAAGCTTTGGAATATTATTTTCGAGCACTAGAACGAAATCCATTCTTACCACAAGCTTTTAATAATATGGCCGTGATCCGTCATTACGCATGACTATCTTCACTATAGAACTAAAAAAAAGGCTTTCTACATATGCATCGCCTAAAACAACGATTTTTATCACCGTAGCAAAGAAAGAAACTTTATATTCATAAAAGTTGAAATATGAAGAAAATAAATAGATATACCTAGCTACTTTTTCTATGGATAAAAAAAGAATCTAATTGGTGGGGGAAGCACCGTAAAGATCAATTGGCGAGATTGATACTCCTTATACTGTTCACCCAGGCAGCACAAAGATGTACCAGGATTTGCGAGAAAAGTTTTGGTGGGAAGGAATGAAACGAGATGTAGCCTCATTTGTCGAGCGTTGTCTCATTTGGCAGCAAGTGAAAGCATTGCATCAGCAACCCTATGGAAAGTTACAACCTCTGGAGATACCCAAATGGAAATGGGATGACATAGTAATGGATTTTGTGACGGGGCTACCAAAGTCAAAAAGAGGTAACACTGCTATATGGGTAGCAGTGGATCGACTCACAAAATGTGCACATTTTCTGCCAATTCAGATTACTCATGGATCTGATAAGTTAGATCAGTTGTACATAAGGGAAATCGTACGGCTACATGGTGTACCAAAATCCATCACATCAGATAGAGATTCCAAGTTCACTTCTAGATTTTGGATTAGCTTACAAAAAGAGTTGGGCACGAAGTTGAACTTTAGCACAACTTTCCACCCACAGACAGATGGACAGTCATAAAGGAAATACAAACACTTAAGGATATATTGAGAACAGTAGTGTTGGATAGAGGTGCAACTTGGGAACACGTTTTACCACTTATTGAGTTCGTCTAGAACAATAGCCATCAAACAATGATCGATATGACCCCATATGAGGCATTGTATGGAAAAAGTGCAAATCGCCACTTTATTGGGATGAAGTAGGTGAGAGAAAAGTTTTAGGGCCTAACTGTTTTTTATTTTTCCCCCTTTTCATGTCCGAGCTTGTATAATTTTCTTCAATATCTTTTTGTTGTGAGAAAACAGATCCGCGATCTCCTTGGCTTATGGGTTCTTTTTCTTCTTCATTTCGAGGCTTTTTATTCGATGCTATCAACAGATTGATCTTTTTCTTTTCATTAATATTTTTACTACTATTTAAATTTAAAAGAAGTAATTTGCTTGGTATAAACCAAGGTTTCATTTTATATGCCTTATAAAGTAGCACAAATTCCGGGAAGAGCCAAAATTCCAGATTTGATATAGGGGGCTTTAGCATTTTTTTATTCATTCCCATCCAATCAAAAAATCCTTTGTGAGAATTTGGTGAATTGCTTTCTAGAATCATAAGATAAAAAAGATTATTTTTAGAAATTATTTGAGAGTTGTTAATATGAATGTGAGCATTTTTATACCTATTGGGATCAATTATGATCCAGGCCTCAATATCGACTTTACTTTTTCTTTTGTTTATTTCGAATCTTTCCAATGGGATTTGCTTGCTAGAATAAAAAATGTCTTTTTGGATATTCCTCAATGTCCCGACTATTCATGGAACGTGAGAAACAGATGATTAATCATCTGCTTCCAGAATAAATCCAAGAATTTATTGGGAATCCTACAAGATCGGTTCATTCTTTTTCTCTCGATAGATGGTCGAACTTCGTGCGGGTTCGAATCCCACCGAGAGGTCCACTAGAGATCGAAATTGTTGAAGAAACAACAAGATCTTTCTTTTGTCCCTTCCAGACGATCGAAAAATAAAGAACTGGTTAATATATTCAAGATAATTATGTATTTACAAAATACTGTCACAATTCATCCTATTTCACCAGATCCATATCTAACTTCTTCAGCGAAAACTTTAGTTATTTAAAAATTTCAATTAAATAATTTTTTGGAGCCTCTTTTTCGAATTTCATTTAAATTTGGATCTACTCATGAAAAAGTTCAGCACGTTCGTTTTGATGATTATTTGATAATCATATCTTGATCATGCTCAATTAGCTTGCTCGACAAAGGTCCATTTGTATACAATAATCATATTGTAACGGGTATAGTTTAGTGGTAAAACCATTTACTATCTATTAGTTGATTGACTAGTCCTTTATATTGAACTGGTTGAAGAGTCAAATGGTTTGGGACTTCCGCCTGAGGGGAAGAGTTGAGAGAATTTTTAATCAGAGTTTGGGATTTTTGTTCATCATTTGCCATAATAATATCTCGAGGTTTGCAACGATAACTTGGTATTTATTCATATCGGCATCCCACCCTCATTTGATGAGATTACTGGAGTCGATGTCAATTAAAGGGACACGGGGGGTTACAAAGTTTTATCCAAGTCCTATAATTTCAATGGAATTCATTCATTCACTCATTCATTCGCGCACTATGGAGGTGGCCACCTACACATAGTCGCCGTGATCGGTCGAAGTAGCTAACCTTAACACACAGTCACACATGTACACAATCCGAGTTAGTCCTTAACTAAGTCGGATCCGATCGTTACCATTTTTTAACGTTGGTGGACCAACACATTCACATACCACATTGATATACCAATCTCAGATATGATAACAACAAAACATAAACATTTGGCAGTCAATAAATTTCATGTGATAATATTTCATAAAGCTTTGTAAATCATGCTTTGAGATATGCATAACATTTTTTTGTTTCAAGAAAGTCCACCTGCTAATCCAAAGCTAGTAAGTCTAAATGAGCGGGTGTGGTTGTTCTTCCTCGCCGACTACGTACGATCAAACCCTTCATAAGAAAATAACATTTCTTAGATTCTTTCTATCGATCGAAGGTCGTTTATAGCTTACGACTTAAAGTTCCCAATTAGGGTTTCTTTATGATTTCATGTGATTGTTTTAAGATAATTTCTATTATCTTACATTCCCAATTCCGAAGTTATATCACTTCATCGTTCATAGGTGAACTTCAATTATGAATCACATACTCCGAGTCTATCCTCGACTCTTAACCTTAGTGTTATTCTAAACGTTATTACGTTATAGATTGTTGGTAATCATATTATGATTGGTAAATTAGGATATTCTCAAGCCACTAACTAGACTTAACAATTATAGTTACGTCCTAGTAGGTTATGCTTGACGACTTGTCGTATTAGTATGATAATTAAAGGAGGAGTATTGACTTATGATTCAAGTGAACACATGCTATCATGTAAGTAAGTACTTAAGAATAAATGAAGTGCTTCGGGAATATTAATTCGACTTTTGAGACATAAGGATCGACATCTTATGTTCGAATCTTTGCTTACACATTACGACATTGTTTGTTTAACTTAACTCGTCGGAGATTACATATGTCGTATAATCGTTATTCGTTATCGAGTTGTTTTAACGCTCAACTAATATTGTATTGGGTTATCGTTATTGAGTATCAACGGCATAGCTCGGCTTTTTTTTTTTTTTTTTAACTTAGGATCTCACGTTTGAGTATTATTTTAATAGTAGCAAACCCTAATTTATGTCGAACTTCGATTCTCGTTGGTTCGTTCTTAAGTTATCGAAATTGGTCGATTTCTTTTGGATTCTTATTCATATAGTATTATGGTGTTTACATTTGGGTTTTGGTTTGTCGGTACAACATAAACATAAACATCCAACACCAAACAATACCATACACAACATAAACTATACTAAAGCATTAGAAAACCCTAATTTCTAACATAATACACAATCATTGTGTAAGTGTGCATAAGTGTTCCATTCATTCACCATAATCACAACCATTCATTCTAAGCTTATAATTTCACTATCATAGCATCATTTAACATTAGAATTAAACCCATACTTAGTCATTTTGTTACGTTTTCGATAATTAGCAACAATTAGCATAGGTATCCAATAAATTCCAATAAAATCATGTTATACTCCTATCATACTATAGGATTTAATTACCAACTCAATATCATCATATAAAATTTTAAACCATAGGTTAAAAATGCTCAAAGCTTTCGGTAATTACATTTTAATAAGCTTTGGTGTTCAATAAATTCTACAAAAATTATATCATGCTTATACCATATACTAAACATGAAATATCACTTCATATCATGCATTAAAATTTAAATCTATGCTTCTCACCCCTTAAGCATTTCGGCAATCACACACACACACACACACACACACACACACACACACACATATATATATATATATATATATATATATATATATATATACATACATATTCAATAAATTTCAATCTTTCACAATATGGTTATATAATGCAATAATATGTAATATTAACATTAAACATCAACTAATATTTATAATATCACACCCCCTATTATTCTCAACAACAAAAATCAAGTAAATCACTATATATATATATATATATATATATATATATATATATATATAGCTCACGGTTTTCTCTTGAAAAATAGGAGAGGTGTTTGAATAAATTCAAGGTTAATATATGATGTTCATATCATACCTTAAACACTATATCGCAACTATTTTCAACAAATAAAAATCAAACAATACTCTAAAAATATATATATGCATTCGGTCAAAATAAAATAAAATAGGAGATGTGTTTCAAAATTTCCAAAATTTTTTATATGATGTTCACATCATATATTAAACACCATATCTCAACTATTTTTCAAAAAGAAAAATCAAACAATGGCTTAAATCATGCTCAAGGCTCACGGTTTTTTTAAACTAAATTCCAAAAATATTCTAAAAATTATGATATTTATTCTACATGCTCCTAATACATTAACAAGAAACAATATCAAATAATATTCATAAAATCATGCTTTATCACATATAAAAAGAAATAAAGCATAAATCGAAAAATATTAAATATGCTCCAAAAATTCTAAAATTTTAAATACAACCTTAGAACATCATTCTAAGAATTTTTCATTCATGTCTTGAGAGCATTTGATGGCTCAAAAGTCACAAAAAAAATGAGGAGCAAAACTAGGGTTTTTTGTGAAATAAATCAAGAAAAATCCTAAATTCTACTCCATTACAAATGGAGAGAATGATGATTACTACCTTTGTATGGTCTTAGAATAATTATTGAGGGTTGGAAAAGTTTGAAATGGAGGATTAAAGGCTCCAAAGTGTGAAGAACAAAGAAGAAAATTTGAAAATGAGAGATAATTTTGGTTCTCAAGTGAGAGGCTGTAATGGAACGAAATTGCTGCTGTGTTACAGCCTAATGGGCTGTCCTTAGCTCATTTGGGGTGGTCTTGGTGGTAATTGGGAGGAGGATTGGTCAAATTACCCGTTTGGCATGTTAATACCGACTCTTTAAGTTTTAACGCGCTTTCGATTGATTTCTCGGAACCTTAAGGTTTTATTTTATTAAATAGCCCTTAAATGACTTATTTAAAATTTTATAAAAATTTCATGAAGTTCGGACGACGTCCGATAAGTCAATTCCGAGTTATCGCGGAAAAACAACGTTCGGCGATTAAATTATGCTAATTCAAAATTCTATTGAATTATTGAGCTTTCATAATTTATTTGAGTCTTATAAATCATATTTTATTGATTCAGACCCTTGGTTCGATTTTCGGATCGTTCGGATCAATTTGGGGTTTTCCCGGTATATTTTTCCCGGCGTTCGGTTAAGTTCTTCAGGAATTTCTTTCAGAAATTGATTCTTATAATTTCTAAATTCATAATAATATATTCCTTCATGATTTTAATTTTTATCATTTATTATCATGATTAGCACGGACCGGAAGTTGATCCGCTCAGAATAGTGCTTTTAAGACCGACCGCAAGTATGCCCAAAATTCTCATTCTTCGCTTCTCACATGTTTTCGTGAGAGGATTCTAGAAATGAAATCCTTTTGTCAAGATTCATTCTCGATCTTTCATTCTATGTTCAGGCTATTCCGAAAACCCTAATCCGGTAGGACTAGTAACTAGTTTTTGATTTCTCTAGTTTTCGATCTCCGAAT
Source organism: Salvia rosmarinus (assembly GCA_036937905.1). NCBI lineage: Eukaryota > Viridiplantae > Streptophyta > Magnoliopsida > Lamiales > Lamiaceae > Salvia > Salvia rosmarinus. The sequence continues at coordinate 297,628 of JAODLM010000404.1, forward strand.
CGATTCTAATTAGTTTCATTGGTTACCTTAAACATAATTAAGGTCTAAGAACCACAATTAAGTGATAAAAATCTCTAATAAAAGTTTTAAATTTTTCGGGTTATTACATTTACTTTCCAGTTAATTTTATTTAAGCATCATCTCCCAAACAAGTTTAGGATTTAGATTTACTGTTTTAATCGTAACAAATCATAAGCCATGTTAAGTCTTCCTCAAGAGATTCGACTTGGGTCGACCTTACCACTCTATAGGGACCTCGTACTATTGTGAGAGACTTAGAAGAACAATTTGGTCGGAACAAATTTTGGCGCTGTTGCCGGGGAAGGCTTTAGGCATTTTTGATTGTGTTATTTTTCTCTCCTTATCTTCTATTTTTCTTTATTTTATTTTCGTTTGGTTATTTTCTTCCCACAGGTGCGCGTAATCCGTTTTCTTATCTTGTGTTTGTGTATGCCAGGTCGTCAAAGTCTTAAAAGAAAATTGGCACCGGTGATAGAAAACATTCACAGGGTGAGAGATTTTAATCTTTCAAACTCGGAAGAAGAAAGCTCGTCTGAAAGTGAGATGAGTTCAACGACAGTTGAGCACAAGAATTTGGAGACTTGATCTTCGAGTAAGGAATTCATACCTGAAGAAATGGCAGCAAATGGAGGTGCCAACGAGGAAGGAAACCCGCGGATGCATAACTTTGCTCGACCCGTCATTGGGGTGACAACGTCATGCATAGTCCTCGGGGATCCGATCTGAAATTACGTGTAATACCCCGTCCTTCCAAAGCTTCAGGTTTGCATGGCACATTTTTCGAGAAAGGTTAAAAGATTGACTTTTGTTTCGGTGATGCGATCATCACAAAACCTCATGCGTTGTGAAGAGTGTCTTATGACGAATTCATAGACACTAAGTATGCATGTTTTCGACCACCCACGAAGGTTTGGCACTCCGGGGAAGTTATCGAAAAATTGGACTTTTCATGGATCTTTTAAAAGCTTATCTTGTTTATAGTCGTTGTGTCCGGTATTTTATTTCGAGTCCATGGGTACCAAGTTTGTTAAATTTGAAGTCCGTTTGCAAAAGTTATGTCGTTTTTGCGTTTGAAAAGGATCATTACATGGCAATGCGTGACCCTCGCTTCCTATAAATAGAAGGCTAGGGCTTTCATTTTCAATGTTCATTTCCTTCGTCTCTCTGTGTTTACGGACGAGCCGAGCAGCTCTAGGTATGCTGCGGAAGCGCTGGAGGAGTGGGGATCGAGCCGGGGAGTCTCGACGGCGGCGCCATTGCGCTGTTGCCGGCCACCACCGCCGATCAGCCCCTCCCTGACAGCCTCGTTTTTCCATTTTTGTCCTTTTCTTGTTTTGATTCCACCTTTTAGTAGATAGCATAGTATAGAACTCGGGTTTCTAAAGGGACGGGACGAGAAAACGACCGGAGGCCGGCCAATTTGCCCGAACCGCCGCCACCGAATCATCGTCGCCGTTGTGAGCTCTGGCCATCGATTTGGTGGCCACCGAGCCACGTTTTGGCTACGGGTCCTTTAGGTTTTGAGTTCCGGGCTATGCATTCTACTAAAGTACCGATTCCGTTCTTCTGATTTTTGCGTTTCTGCATGTCGTGATGTTTTCCGTCGCTTCGAGTTTTGTAAAGGAAGTACATGCCCGGGTTATCCATTTTTAACATAGTTTGTCATTCCATGTTCCTCGTTATGCATATTACTTATGTTTTCATTTTCATGCTTCGATTTTGGATGGTTTATCCTGGATTTGAGGATAGACATCGATTTTTGAAGCTTCTTCGTTGCTAAGATTTGTGTCAACTTGCATGCATGCATATTTTGAAGGTACCCTATTATAGGTCTTGATGCCCTGAATATATTTTCCTTCTGCATCGAGTTGATTTGAAAACCCGGAGAGTGCCAAATATGGGTCCAGAAAGTCAAAAACCCCCGTTTTGCTTCGATCTTCGTTTGGATCACGTTGTTGCTTTTCTTTGTGGGATGTGAACCCAAAAGTTGTTCCGTCTTGTTACCAGGTACCTACCAGTGCGATCGGTGAAGTCGTTGGATATGTGGATATCTCCCAGTTGACATTTTTGTCTGTTCAGGTTGGGTTATATATGCTTATTTTGAGTTATTTACTCTGATATTTTAAAAATAAAACATGTACACCATAAAATGTTTTAACGAAGTTATTACTGTTCTTTGATCCGAGATGTGGTTTTATTGTGATTGTGCACGAATCTCTATTCGGTGGGTTGATCACCATCTTGAGTATTGATTGTAAGGGGATAGACCCCGAACACGTGGTTATGGTTCTGAAGGGGATAGACCCCGGAAGTCCACACGGAAATGATAATGAGGTGGTTATGGTTCTGACGGGGATAGACCCCTGAAGTCCACACCGAGTTAGCCGACAGGATACGTTCCGGGCGTGGACTGACTGGATATGTTCCAGGCCGAGATATTGTGGGCTGGCTGGATATGTTCTGGGCCGAGAGATGTGACGGGCTGGCGGGATACGTTCCGAGCCGTGATTCTTTGGATCTATGATGGGAGTAACAGTAATAACGAATCAGGTATCGAAAACAAAAAATCTATTTTGCTTACTCAGAAGTGGATTTACGTTTTAAAACCTTCTAAGGTAAGTGCTCTAAACACGGCATCATAAATTTTGATTTATGATAAAACCCCCAGCTGAGTGCGCTAGTACTCACCCCAAAATCTTTTCAATTGTTTTTCATAGATGGAGGAGGGCTGGACGGGCGACGCTGAGGGGTGGAGCTGCGGGTTCTTCATGCTATGCTTTCGCGATGTTGTGTTATATATACATATTCTATTGTTGATGTATTCTTGTCCCTTTATTTTGCTATACGATTGGGAACAAGATTTGCTATTATGTTATTATGCTGTGAGTCTCGATATGAGCATGCTATGTGGTTGACCGGTCTAGTCAACAGGTTGTAATGCTATTTGGCTACCCTACATTACTATTATTCAATCTAGTTCACGATCATTGGAGTTATGGTGTCGATATAATTCTGTTGGTGAATTGTTTGCTACCCCTCCCCTTCAGGATATGTCCTAGTTATAGAGGAGATGCTGCCCGATTTATGGTCATATCTTCTTATTATGTTTGCTTTATGTATCCCTCCTCCTTCTTCCCCGCTTCTTAACCCCCACCCCTAATCACAACCCGGCATCCGTGCCTTCCCTCAGGAATTGGGGCATGACAGCTTGGTATCAGAGCAATGTTCTTGGCACCTAGTTTTCTTAGTTAACTGATATCAAGGCAGTTCATTTGCTTTATATCTCGTACGTTCTTGAAATTGAGTGTTTAGAACTTGTTCTTCTAAACTGTTTATCAGAGCTACCCTCAGCTCACCGTCAGGCCATCTCCTTTAAAAAGGGGATGAGGTATGTCTTTATTTGCTGATGCTTTATGTGGTTACGTGAGCTTGATGTGTCTTGGTTTCATGTGCTTTGGCCGGTAAGAGTTTACGTGATGTAAACGTGATGTGGATGAGATGTGGTTGGATGATGATGTGGATGTGGAAGTGATTGTCGATGGACGAAAGAGCCTGTGTGGCTGTGATATGAAAATCATTGATATGGTATGATGTGAATCTATGTGTTTACATAGGAATATGTTGTTGATTGAAATCTTATTTATTTTGATAAACGAGTGCTTGAAAATGAATCCTGTATTTGCTAACGTGATTTTGTTATAAATGTCCATATCTATGTTGATATGTGTTGAAAGTGAATATGTGTCTGAGACATGATTACCCAGATAGATGGGACGGAAAAGGGAACGTGAATATTTGTTGTTGTTTTATGATGAACTAACATGTAGGTTTATGGATATTCAGTGGCCCAGACAACGTTGGTTAAGATCCCACAGGATGTATGAGCAGATTCATAAGTTCAGGGAATGTACCAGGAACGTTCATGAGCCGTTGGGAGTGTTTCTGGGAAGACTTGTTGGTTTATGGAGGAAGATTCGAGACAGTGGGAAAGTATCTGAGTACGAGGCCTACTACCGGATGATAGAGAGGCTATCAACAGGTTGGCAGCCATGGGCAAGAAGGCAAGGGTACGTGATGTTCCATCGGGATCCTGTCACCAGACATCTTACCTTGGATTTCACTGAGTTCGCTGCTCGAGTGTGGAGATAGTGGACCGATCATCGAGGCATACCTTCTGAGGCAGATGGGATAGCGAGGCATGTTCGAGGGCCAATCCAGATCAATGACAGGGATGATGTTCCTGAAGAGCCTTTGGGAGAGCAGCCATCGCTCAGACGATCACCAGTTCATCAAGATACGCCAGTCACTACACCTCTATCTACGACCCTCACCTTCCGAAGGACCCATAATGATTTCGAGGCAGGACCCTCCCAGGTGAGAGAGATGATCCACCCGACTGTGGCAGAGAAGAGGCCCAGGATAAGAATTACAGTGCCACCGGCCAGTATCAAGTTGGCCTCCCGGGAAGGAGATTCTGAGAAAGAGAAAGACCCGGAGGAGGACGAGGAGGACAGTGAGGACTCAGAGGATCTGGTGATCCGAATAGTGGATGACTCGGATGGGGTCGAGCATGTAGAGGAAGGGCAAGCGCCAAAGACTGGAACCCAGGAACAATATTCACCGGAGACTCAGGCGATCAGAGCACATCTTGGATGGGATCATACGCACGAGAGGCTTGCTACCATGCGGGATCATTTCACCGAGGCAGCAGCCCGAGTCCGAGCCCTGACAGGAAGGGAGAGAGAAGAGGAGAAAAGATAAGATGGACCAGATAACGTGAACGGAGAGTAGGAGATGGACATGGAGGACGAATATCTAGGTAGTCACAGTGTATGCGATGATCCGCAGAGTTCTGCTATCGCACGCAGACAGGCGACATCTTTGTGATAACAGTCGATTCTTTTGCTCATATCTGACCTTTTTGACTGACATACATATGATTATGTATTTTGACAGTCCTTCATGGACACTTGGATAATACTGATACTAACGCTGTTTATGATAGGATGTTTATGCTTTTATGCTTGTATGTGATATGAGCTATGTTGTGATGATATGTGGTGATGTTATGTGAGATGCATAACGATGACGTGTCGATGAGGTTGCATGATTATGTGTGATCGTGATATGTGACGTATGTGATGATATGTGATTATGGGTGATGATATATGTTATGCGATGGTACCTGGTTATCTATGCGAACGTGATTCTAATGTTTCAACGTCGGTACAGAATGCCGAGAACAAGGAACCAGAGGAACAATAATGTGGAAGAAGCCCGAGAACCACCTTTGGTTCAACGGCATGCAATCGAGAGTTTTCGCAGGCAGAATCCTCCTACGTTCGATGGTCTCGACGAACCGATCGATGCTGAGAACTGGATACGATCCACCGAAAGGATCTTTGAATACGATCCACCGAAAGGATCTTTGAATACATCGGCTGCGAAGAAGCAGAAAAGCTTAATTGCGCGATCTTTCAACTAACCGATGAGGCTGATTTCTGGTGGGAATCCGTGAGGAGAACCCTGACAGTGGGAAGGTATACGTGGGAAGATTTCAAGGAAGAACTCATGCAAAAGTACGTGCCTGGCGTTTACAGGCAGAGAAGGCAAAACGAGTTCTGGAACCTTCGTCAAGGGAGAATGACGATCACCGTGTACGATCGCTCGTTCAATCGTCTATCGCGTTACGCCACGCACTGGTCGGCACCGAGGTCGCCAGGCGATGAGTTCAAGAGAGACTTCACTCGAGATCGAGATTTCGCCGTCGATCGGTGAGATCCGACGATGCACGATCCTCGAACCGGCTTTAAACATTGAGTCAATGTTGCCCCAGGAGAGAACAATGCCACCCGGATAGCCAGCTGACGGAGGAAGAGGCAAGAGAAAGTGGTAAGATCAAGGGAGAGACAATTAGGTATTCTAATGGAACCAGAGCGGTCCAGTGATTCCGAGGAATCTGGGTATTCAGGAGAGAGAAAGACAACCTTGGGGAAGGAATTTCCAACCCATGCGGCAGTGGGGGCAGGGTGTGGAAAAACCTTGGTGCCAGAAATGCCAGAGGAATCACTTGGGCAAGTGCAGGCAAGGTAACGTCGAGTGTTACCGTTGTAGGAAGTCTGGACATTATGCTCGAGATTGTCCATCGATAGGAGGGCCAGCAGTGTAGCCGCCAGTGAGACAGCATCCGGCTCCGCAGAGGCAGAACCAGGCTCAGCCGAGGATGAACCACGGAGCAGGAGGTCATCCGAGGCCAGCAAACCAAAGGCCACCGCAGCAAGCCAGGGTGTACGCCTTGAATCAGCAGCAGGCAGCACAAGCTCCCGAAATCTTATAGGTATAATCCATATGAGTGATGTAACCGTTTTCGCTTTGTTTGATACAGGAGCCTCACATTCTTTCGTTTCGAGAATCGCATGTGAGAGGTTGGGTTTGGTACCCAAGGAATCACAGAATACCCTGAAAATTAGCATCCCATCAGGGGAAGTGCTAAAGGCAAAAGAGAATTGTCCAGACTAGGAAGTAGAAATCTGTGAGCAGAAGGTCCTTGTCAATTTGCTTGTCATCGGAATGGAAGATTTCGATGTCATCTTTGGCATGGATTGGTTGGAAAGCACAGGGCAACTATACATTGTCTCGAGAGAGAAGTTGCTTTTCGAACAGCCAAAAGAGTGGAAGTTTGCTTCCACGGCATAAGGATGGGTGTTTGCGTGCCGATGATCTCCGCATGAAGGCAGTGAGGATGATCAGGAAGGGAAGCTGTCAAACTTTCTTGGTAAGTTTGACAGGGCACGCTGAAGAACGCAAACAATTGCAAGAGGAACCAGTGGTGTGTGAATATCCGGATGTGTTTCCCGAGGACTTGCCAGGCTTGCCGCCTGATAGACAAGTGGAATTCACTATTGATCTTGAACCAGAAGCAGCACCAGTATCAAAGGCACTATACAGAATGGCACCTAAAGAATTGCAAGAACTGAAAGCGTAGTTGCAAGAGCTGTTGGATCTAGGTTTTATCCAACCTAGCGTGTCGCCGTGGGAAGCGCCAGTTCCGTTCGTCAAGAAAAAGGATGGGTCAATGCGGATGTGCATTGACTACAGAGAGCTGAATAAGTCGACGATCAAGAATGATATCCTCTTCCAAGGATCGACGATCTGTTTGACCAGCTCAAATGAGCGAGTGTCTTCTCTAAGATCGATTTGAGGTCAGGCTACCATCAGCTGAAGATCAGGAAGAAGGACGATTCAGGTCTTGGAGGATATGCTGCGAGCAGTCGTGGCTGATATAGGAGGAAATTGGGAAGAGATACTACCTTTGGTGGAGTTTGCCTATAACAACAGTTATCAGGCCACCATAGGAATGGCTCCATATGAAGCGTTGTACGGAAGAAAGTATCGATCGCCACTTTATTGGGATGATGTGGGCGAGAGAAAGATGTTAGGACCAGAGATGGTTCAGCAGACGGTCGAGGTTATCGATCAGATCAAGCGGAGGATCAAGGAAGCTCAGAACAGGAAGAAGTCCTATGCGGACAAACGTCGTACGGATCTTCAGTTCATGGTTGGAGATCGCGTCTTCCTTAAGGTTTCCTATAGGCCTCGTTGCCTATAGGTTAACGTTGCCACCTAGCATCGGAGATGTTCACGACGTGTTTCACGTTTCTCAGTTGAGAAAGTATGTTTACGACCCAAAACACGTGATCAAGCATGATCAGGTGGTCCTTGCTCAGGATCTGAGTTACGAGGAGAGACCAGTGGCTATCTTAGAACGAGAAGTCAAGGAGTTGAGGAACAAGCAGATTCCGCTGGTGAATGTGTTGTGGAATCACCATGGCGAGGAGGAAGCTACGTGGGAGCTGGAAGACAAGTTCAGGGTTCGGTACCCTGAGTTACTTCCGCCACGTGTTTGAAATTTTGGAGATGAAATTTTTCTAAGGAGGGAGGGATGTAATACCCCGTCCTTCCAAAGCTTCAGGTTTGCATGGCACATTTTTCGAGAAAGATCAAAAGGTTGACTTTTTGTTTTGGTGATGCGACCATCACAAAACCTCAGGCGTTGTGAAGAGTGTCTGATGACGAATTCATAGACACTAAGTATGCAGGTTTTCGACCACCCACGAAGGTTTGGCACTCCGGGGAAGTTATCGAAAAATCGAACTTTTCATGGGTCTTTTAAAAGCTTATATTGTTTATAGTCATTGTGTTCGGTATTTTATTTCGAGTTCATGGGTACCAAGTTTGTTAAATTTGGAGTCCGTTTACAAAAGTTAAGTCACTTTTTGCGTTTTTGAAAAATGGCGGCTTGCGCAAGTAGCTGCGCAGCCCCTTGCTTTTTCCTATAAATAGAGGGCTAGGGTCTTCATTTTCAACGTTCATTTCCTTCGTCTCTCTGTGTTTACGGACGAGCCGAGCAGCTCCAGGTACGCTGCGGAAGCGCTGAAAGAGTGGGGATCGAGCCGGGGAGGCTCGGCGACGGCGCCATTACGCAGCTGCCGGCCACCACCGCTGATTAGCCCCTCCCCGACAGCCCCGTTTTTCCATTTTTGTCCTTTTCTTGTTTTGATTCTGTCTTTTAGTAGATAGCATAGCATAGAACTCGGGTTTCTAAAGGGACGGGACAAGAAAACGGTCGGAGGTCGGCCAATTTGGCCGAACTGCCCCCTCCGAATCGCCGTCGCCGCCGTGAGCTGTGGCTACCGATTTGGTGGCCACCGAGCCACCTTTTGGCTACGGGTCCTTTAGGTTTTGAGTTCCGGGCTATGCATTCTACTAAAGTACCTTTTCCGTTTTTCTGTTTTTCGCGTTTCTGCATGTCGGGATGTTTTCCGCCGCTTCGAGTTTTCTAAAGGAAGTACATGCCTGGGTTATCCATTTTAAACATAGTTTGTCATTCCATGTTCCTCGTTATGCATATTTCTTATGTTTCCATTTTCATGCATCGATTTTGGATGGTTTATCCTGGATTTGAGGATAGGCATCGATTTTTGAAGCTTCTTCGCTGCTAAGATTTATGTCAACTTGCATGCATGCATATTTTGAAGGTACCCTATTATAGCACTACAACAAAAAACAGATATAGGGATAATTATTTAGAGTCACTATTTATTAAATGCCTCTAAGATATATTATTGGGGCACTTAGATATATTAAATTTAGAGGAAAATTTTTAAAAAATCTAAAAAAAATTAAAAAGTGCCCCCAAAGACACTTAAAAGTGCCCCAAACTCTTTTGGGACACGATACTTAGCAACACTATGCAAGTGCCCCGAAAATCAAAAGTGCCCCCAAATACAATATATTGGGGCACTTCTCAGTGTTTGAAAAAGGCTTTTTTGTTGTAGTGTAGGTCTTGATGCCCTGAATATATTTCCCTTCTGTATCGAGTTGATTTGAAAACCCAGAGAGTGCCAAATGTGGGTTCAGAAAGTCAAAAACCCTCGTTTTGCTTCGATCTTCGTTTGGATCACGTTGTTGCTTTCCTTTGTGGGATGTGACCCCAAAAGTTGTTCCATCTTGTTACCAGGTACCTACCAGTGCGATCGGTGAAGTCGTTGGATCTGTGGATATCTCCCAGTTGATATTTTCGTCTGTTCAGGTTGGGTTATCTATGCTTATTTTGAATTATTTACTCTGATATTTCAAAAATAAAACATGTACACCGTCAAATGTTTTAACAAAGTTATTACTGTTCTCTGATCCGAGATGTGGTTCTATTATGATTGTGCACGGATCTATATTCGGTGGGTTGATCACCATCTTGAGTATTGATCGTAAGGGGATAGACCCCGAACACGTGGTTATGGTTCTGAAGGGGATAGACCCCGGAAGTCCACACGGAAATGATAATGAGGTGGTTATGGTTCTGACGGGGATAGACCCCTGAAGTCCACACCGAGTTAGCCGACTGGATACGTTACGGGCTTGGGCTGACTGGATATGTTCTGGACCGAGATATTGTAGGCTGGCTGGATATGTTCCGGGCCGAGAGATATGATGGGCTGGCGAGATACATTCTGAGCCGTGGTTCTGTGGATCTATGATGAGAGTAACAGTAATAACGGATCAGGTATCGAAAAACGAAAAATCTATTTTGCTTACTTAGAAGTGGATTTACGTTTTAAAACCTTCTAAGGTAAGTGCTCTGAACACGGCATCATGAATTTTGATTTATGATAAAAACCCCAGCTGAGTGCGCTAGTACTCACCCCAAAATCTTTTCAAATATTTTTCATAGATGGAGGAGGGCTGGACGGGCAACGTTGAGGGGTAGAGCTGCGGGTTCTTCATGCTATGCTTCCGCGATGTTGTGTTATATATACATATTCTCTTATTGATGTATTCTTATCCCTTTATTTTGCTCTACGATTGGGAACAAGATTTGCTATTATGTTATTATGCTGTGAGTCTCGATATGAGCATGCTATGTGGTTGACCGATCTAGTCAACAGGTGGTAATGCTATTTCGCTACCCTGCATTACTATTATTCAATCAAGTTCACGTTCATTGGAGTTATGGTGTTGATATAATTCTGTTGGTGAATTGTTTGCTTACCCCTCCCCTTTAGGATATGTCCTAGTTATAAAGGAGATCCTGCCCAATTTTATGGTCATATCTTCTTATTATGTATGCTTTATGTCTCCCCCCCTTCTTCCCCGCTTCTTAACCCCCACCCCTAATCACACCCCGACATCCGTGCCTTCCATCGGGAATTGGGGCATGACATTACGAGTATAAGCCCATCCACTTCAACCTTCTACCTGGGATGCCAATTGAGGATGCTTTGAACTTTATCCGGGAGTTCTATACAGTGGTTCACACTTTTCCATTGAACGGGCTCACATAAGATACGCTGAGAATGGGGTGTTTTCCTTACAACTTAAAGGATAGAGACAAGACATGGTTGATGTCTCTACAGCCTGGTTCACTGACGAGTTGGCAAGCCGTATATGATAAATTCATGGGAAAATACTACTCGAACCAGAAAACACAAGAGCTGAGAGCCAAGATAGCTACATTCAAGCAGATGGCTGGAGAACCTCTGCATGAGGCATGGGATCGTTTCAAGTCGCTAAAGCAGCAATGCCCGCATCACCATTACCCAGCTGAGCTCCTTAATCAGTTTTTCTATGATGGATTGACGATGGACTTCCAATACATGATAGACAATGCGACTGGAGGAGACATTGGTAACTATACTGCTAATGATGTTAGCGAGATTTTGGAGACTTTAATTGCAAATTCGCAAAGGAGAAGTGCGGGACGAAGACCAGTTGCAGCAAATGAGTTAACTCCTAATTATGAAATGACACAGCAATTGGCGGATCTCACTCGCCAAGTACAGCTATTGAGAGCAAATGAGCCTCAGACACCACCTCAATTCCAACAGCAACAAGTAATGTCAATGGAAACTTGTGGCATTTGTGGTGAAACAGGACATGGAGCAAATATGTGCCAAAGAGCAAATGAATTAGCATATGAAGAAGTTCAAGTTAATGCCATGCAGGGTTTCCAACGAGGAAATCAGCAAGGTTATCAGTCAAGGCCTAGATATGACCATTTTTCAAATTCTTACAACCCTGGTTGGAGAGATCATCCTAATTTCTCTTGGAGTCAAATTCAAGGGGGGATCAAGTCAGAGAGCCCAGCCAGACAAAGAACCTCAAACTCAAGAAGAAACTGAGGCACCTAAAAAACCAACGCTTGAGGATTCTCTACAGACTTTTATCCAGGCAAGTAACTTGAAATTTGAATCTTTGGAAGCATCTATGAAAAGAGTAGAAACTCAAGTGGGACAGTTGGCTGGGACTGTTGAACAATTAGTGCGACGAGACCAAAAGGGAAAGTTTCCTAGCCAATCGGAGCATGCGAGGCTGTTACTGCTTATGCAAGTGACAATGAGAAGTGTAAGGTTGATAAAGAGATAAAAGTGGAAGAAGTTAAGCCTCGCAGAGTTTATGAGCCACTTGTTCCATTCCCGAGTTGTTTAATAGTCGACAAGCAGAAAGCAGGGGACATGAAGAAAACAGAGGTTAAGTCGGAGAAGCACATTCAACACCAACCAAAACAAAAGCAACGTGATCCAGGTAGTTTTACTCTAAATGTTGCTTTTGGTAATGGAAAATCTGCATCGGGATGCTTGATTTGGGTGCTGGGGTCAATTTAATGTCTTTCTCTTTATTCAACTCATTAAAACTTGGGGATTTAAAACAAACCCGCATGTGGTTAGAACTTGCTGAGGGGACTATTCGACACCCGAAAGGTGTGATCGAAGATGTCCTAATAAGAATGGGTAATCTTCTAGTCTCGGTTGACTTTGTTGTTATTGATATGGGAGAAGGGACTGGAAAACATGAGAGTGGACACCCGTTGTTGCTAGGTAGGCCATTTATGGCTGCAACAAATACCCTTATTGATTTTAATAAGGGAATTATAAGTTTGACTGTGTTGGGAACGACGGAGACGTTTCAATTTAGTAGTACTAGATAGTTCTAATGTTTCTATTACTGCGTCATGTTTTTCTATAACTGCACTTGATATTTCGGACGATAATAAGGTGTTGCAAGTACAAGTGTCCAAGGAAGAAGTTGACAATGAATCATGTCATAAAGAAAATCGATAATGAGAAGACTGGTCCCAAGCTCCAAGCTAAGTGTGAGTGAGATCGAGGTGAAGTACGAGTCAAGAATAAGTTGAATGAGCCTCCACCTTACTCACCGGAGTATGGTTATCACCTAGCAGAGGCGCGTTGGATAATGAGAGTCGGGTCGAAACTTCTCGCCCGATAGAAATCAACAAAATGAGGAATCAATGGTCGGGCTGACGACGTTAAAACTAGAGCTATGTGGGAGGCAACCCACACTTCTTTATGCTTCATTTTTTTTCTTTTCATTTTGTTTTTGGTTGTGTTTTTGTTTCTTGTTTTGATTTTGTGTGCTATAGGATTAAGAGTTATATATCTAGGAGTTTTGGGTATATGGAAAACAAAAATTGAGGTTTGGAACAACCTCTTTATAGCAGAAAAAAGCACCCAAGCGTCGGACCCGTAAACCAACCGGAGCAAACGCAAAAAGTCATCCAGAGAGGTACCCCAGGCGCCGGACGCACTGAAACCGGCGCTGGGGTACTATTGATGAAGAGGCCAGGTAGCTCACCCAGTCATTGGACGCTACCGAAACCGTGGGGGTGGGAAATATTATAATGGGCAGAGAAGGTCACCCAACGCCGGACGCCATGAAACCGGAGCTGGGTCCATAAAAAAATAAATATATATATATATATATATAATATTATAATAATAATAATAATAATAAAATAATAATAATAATTATTATTACTATTATTATTATTATTATTATTTATATATTATAAGGGGGCTAGGATTTCTTACCTTACCTTTCGTTTTTTTTTCAGCGTCGTTGCTCTTGTTCAGTGCCCCATCGCTCTAAGCTTTGTCTGGCGCTATCCGCTCGTCGCCCGCTCCATCGCTCTAGCTCACCCGCTCACTCTCGGCGTCCGACGCTCAAGATTCCATCCGATGCTCAGCCTCCACGCACCGCTCGCCGCACTCCAGCGCTCGTCCGAGTTCAGCCCCAAGCACTATCCATCCCCAGCGCCCGCCTCCTCTCCGTCCGGCGCTGTCACAGCACCGTGCGCCCTCCACTCGGTGCTCGCCCAGTAACGCGCGTTTCACTCCGTCCAGTGCCCACATTCCCGTGTCCCAGCGCTCAAGCGCGCGTCCGGCGCTCAACCTTGTCCGACGTTCTTTCCGAGCCAGCTCCAGTGCTCAGCCTCCGTTCGGTTTTCCCTGCATTTATCCAGTGCCCATTCGCACGCATAACGATATGGTTTAAACAAAGGAAGTTATCGGGTCTAGTCCCGCCACCCTTGAGATGATGATGTTCATATGGAGGAATCCTTGGAAGATATCGGTAGAATATACTTAGCCACAATTCCAATTTACAATCCAGTGGAAGGTACACTTTATCGTCGTTTTATACATCAAGAGATAACTCCACCGCGTCAATTCAATTAGCAATTGATGCAAAGTTTGGATATTGAAGATTAGATAAAGAAAAATTTAAAGAACTTAGGACTTCTTCAATATGCTATGATGAAACTGCCGGGTTATTCCCCATTATTGATTGAATTCTATTGCACGATGAATTTTGATGATGAATCCAACTCTATGACATATCGTCTGTTTGGTCAAAAGTATGTTGTCACACCTCGTATTATGAAGGGGGTATTTGGATATCCAACTTCAGGTGCACGCGATGTATCACCTTCATTTAATGTTAGAGAGGCTTAGCAAGAATTGTCAGGGTTTAACAACTGGTCATCAGTAGGAATGCCGAGTGGATTCATTAAGGATGCAGCATTGTCTATGGGGCATAAATTCATCGCATTTAATGTTTTCGGGAATGAGCAGGCCAACAAGGTCAACTCTGCTGAGGTCTACTTGCTCACATGCACGATCAAGAAGACAAGGGTTTCGCCGACATTCTTCATTTGGGATCACTTGCAGCTGGTTCAACAGCGTAAGAAATGTCGGTCAACCTTGTGTCATATCCCTACTGGTATGTCAGTACATTTAGGGATCATTAATAATGAAGGATGACCTATTCCAGGGTAAGATTTTATCCGGCCTAAGATGATTGATCTTAGTGAGCTTCGAGGTGCCCTTTTTGCGTATAATGAGATAACTCTTGTACCTCATCATTCGAGGAATTGTGTGAAGAGATATATGCATGCGCAGCTCGCAGAAGCCCAATCAGCAGGTGCAGGACCATCACATGCGCCTACTGGCGATATGATTATTTTTGATACCACTCTTGCATTCGAAGATGAGGGTGACGAGCATACCGAGGCAAGAGAGGATACAAAGCCCGTTTAGAGCAATGTCGATCCCAATCATCCACATTTCCCTTCACAACAAGGAGCATCGGGGCAATGGTATAACTTCATTCGTGAATAGCTGAGCCAGTTCAGGAGTGAATTAGCTTGTCACTGGACTGAATTTCGTCAAGATATTTATTCTCGATTTGATCAGCAAAATCAACGTCTTGACGAACAGAATCAATTGTGGCATGAGCAGAACCAGCGTTGGAATCAGTATAACAATCAGATGATCGAGCAGAATCAGCGCATGGCTGCTCTTGAGGCTCAGTGGAACGCTTGGACCACATTCCATGGCGCTCCTCCTCCACCACCGCCGTCTGACCAATAGTGATTTATCACTATTGGAGATTGTGTTTATTTCTGTTTGTGTGTGTGTCGTGTTGCTTTAGTTGTTTTGCTTGTCTTTGTTTGCTATTTTTATCTTGTGCTTAATGCACCGCCATTCCGTTTCTTCGCTTTCAAGGAAGTCGCCTCTACTATTCTCTTATATACTTATCTGCAATGAGGACCTTGCCTATTTTAAGTGTGGGGGGTTTCATTTTCCGTTTTTTTTGTGTTTTGTCCTTAACTTTTTGTTTGGATAAGAGAGGATTTTATGTTCTTGAAATAAATGGTGCGTGAAGAATTATGCTTAAAGTTGGATTAATTGTGTTTTGATCTGAATTTCATTTCATCTTGGTATATATGGTTTTTAGTGTGATGAAACTTAGATGTCAATTTGAACCGTGGGACATGATTAGGAAGTTGTGATTAGACAATGTGTGTTATCGGTTGTCATATACTTCATACATGGGACCCTTTTTCTTGTGTGATTTTTTCGTTGGAAAAAAAAAAGAAAAAGAAAATATGAAAATAATTGATGTGATGTTGTGAAATAAGAGGGCTTAAATTTTGAATAAGGGGCTCTACCCCTCTTGCTTGTGTTGTTTCTCGAATGGAGACTCTAAGCTATGGGTATAGGTAACTACGTTAGGATACTCGAGTATATAACTTGAAGATTTCACCTAACGATTATTTTCCTATAATCGGTTTTAAGTTCCACATGCTTTATTTAGTTATTTTTATCATCGGGATATCTTACATTAAAGGAAACCATGTGAGTTGTATATTGATTTCTGAAAACATATTTGAGTCGAAGCATAGCTATTCTATGATAAGTCACATATTTTGATTTATGAATGAGGATCATTGTACTAAGAATTATATTATTAAGATGCATTGAAAGGATGTGAATATGTGATTGATTCTACTTGAAGTATTGATTCGATGTGTACCATACTTTTCAAGAAACTAAAATTTGCTCGAGGACAAGCAAAGAGTTAAGTGTGGGGGAGTTGTTTCGCATGTTTTTGTTATGTTTTTCTTTGGTTATTTTTGATGTTTTGGTTCCTATTCGTTTAGTTTTGAATATCTTTTGTTGGAATCATGCTCGTTTTCGATTTGTGTAGGGTATGTTCTTGTTTAAAGCATTTTGTGCACAAAAGCGCACCCAAGCGTCGGACTCGGCGTAGTCGGCGCTGGGTGCGCATCGCGTCACGAGAAAACATTCGAGAAGACCCGCGTCCGGCGCTGGGTTCTGTGACCCCGAGAGCGCCCGCATCCGACACTGGCCCTCGTCCGACGCTGTACGCCAAACCTGATTTGTCCCGAGAGCTCCCGCGGCCGACGCTGGCTCGTGTCCGACGCTGGGCGCCTGAAGCGAAGTTGTCCTGAGAGCGCCCGCGTTCGGCGCTGGGTCCTGAAGCTGAAGTTGTCCAGACAGTCTACGCGTCCAACACTGGCATGCGTCCGTCGCTGGGTTTGCATCCAGTGCTTCACATGAAATTTTGGGAGCTATATATATGTTTTAAAACGCTGAAACCCTAGTTCTATTTATTCTTTATTCAGTTTTTGTGCGCTCCTCCACACGATTTTCTTCTTCCAAATTCTTCCAAGTATTTCCTTTGCTATTTGTGATTCAAGAATATTGATTGAAGAGATTCATCAACAACTATTGCTATTGTAAGGATTAATTATTCTCTTTTTCCGTTAGATTATTGAATTAATGATGTTTATTGATTTCAATTGTTTGATCAGTGAGATGAGAATGAACTAATATTCTTTCTAGGGTTTGGTGATTCAAATTGATTGATTGATTATTTGTTGTGATTGAGTATACCAATTGAATCGTAGGGAACCATGTGAGTTGTAAATTGATTTATGTTTCGTGTATTATCGAGAGATAGATACGTTGCATCTATAGGAATCAATTGGGTTAGACGTTACCGAAAACGAGTACTCTAATAGTTTATCTATTTATTAAATCTTATAACTTAGGTTTAATTCACGGAACGAAAGTCGAGTGTTTAAATTAAAGGTTAGAGGATTGTATGAGTAGATAGATTTCTTAAGCAAGCATTAATTAATTAATCAAGGCGAAGAACCTAATGCCCTAGTATTTCTCACAATCTTGAATTACTCCTTTTGCAATTGAATTGCTTTGAACGCTTGGTTTGAATAATCTTCGTGGTTTACTTTCCAGTTAATTTTAGTTAAGCATCATCTCCCAAACAAGTTTATGATTTAGATTTACTATTTTAATCGTAACATATCATAAGCCCTGTTAAGTCTTCCTCGAGAGATTTGACTTGGGTCGACCTTACCACTCTATAGGGACCTCATACTATTGTGAGCGACTTAGAAGAACAATTTGGTCAGAATATATTCTATATCACATGTGATAAGAGAAAGTCATTTATGCCTTAATACGTTTGTCAAGGGATAAGGGAATTTGGAACCGCTAACGAAAATGGGGGATAGGGTAAATATGTTAGGGGTCAAATAGGCTTTTTGGGGATAGAGGGACTTGAACCCTCACGATTTTTAAAGTCGACGGATTTTTCTCTTACTATAAATTTCATTGTTGCCGGTATTGACATGTAGCATGTAGAACGGGACTCTATCTTTATTCTCATCCGATTAATAAGTTCTTTAAAAGATCTATCGGACTATGGAGTAATGAGTTGATGAATATTCGATTTATTCTTCAACGTGAAATAAATTCACACCTATTTTTCCATTTTCTCATTTTCATATTAAAAAAACAGATTCGGGTCAACATTAATAATTTGATATAGTATTCAATAGATGCGTTTATCCTTCATCCTTTCAAAAGTTTCCATGGAAAGATTCCTCTACTGGCGCAGTCAACTCCATTTATTAGAACATCTTCCATTGAGTCTCTACACCTATCCTTTTTTTCGTTTTTTGAACCTTTGTTTTGAGAAAACAGGATTTGGCTCAGGATTGCCCATTTTTATTAATTCCGGGGTTTCTCTGAATTTGAAAGTTCCTACTTAGTAAGTTTTCATACCAAGGCTCAATCCAGTTAAGTCCGTAGCGTCTACCGATTTCGCCATATCCCCCTTCTTTTTGTCTTTTGTTTTGAGATTAAGATTTTATTAGGATATTATTCCTTTTTTCTTTCATTTATACTGGAACCTTTGAATTTATTAGATAATGATTACTATCTTGAAAAATTATTTTTTCTTACCTATAGGAAACCCATATTTGAGTGAGTCAAATTGAATTTTATCATTTCTGTATCGGCAATTCAATATAGATTGATATATATCCTTTATATATCTTTCTCTTCATGCCATTTTTTCCCATGCAATTCAATATAGATTGATATATATTCTTTTTTTTCTTAACTTCCCTTTTTACGAATGAAAGCCGAGGAATGTTTGATTAGTTATAATTAATCAATGAAATTAGGAAGAAATATAGAGAAATATTGTAGGATAGAAAATAGAGAAGTGTAAAAAAAAAGAATTTCAAATATCATGTGAATTAAAAAAAAAAAAGTTTGACTATCTAAAAATATTTAAGATTGATAGGGTTTTGTATAGAATAGCAAAAACAAAAAAATAATTAAAATTATACCATTATTATTATGATATTACATATTCGAATTTGAGAAAAATAAAAAGATTCTTGGGAGACAAAGAAAAAAAAGCAGATAGAATCCATTGTTCAAAAAACGATTCAAAGAGAAGAGAGATATTTATACTTTACTTATTTTTTAGTAGAATATTATTTGAAGTGTATCATATAATATTGTATAATATAAGAAGGGTTTCATTTATTAAATACGTATACAGATAGACTTCTCTTTTATTGCGGGTTCTATTCGGAACAGCCCCGAGCGTGCATTATCAAAAGAAAATTTCCATTCATGCATGAAATGAAGTAGGATAATTTTATGATAATTCCTTATTGACAATATATCTAAATAATAGATATCTGTATTTATGTTCTGGGGTTTACATATACTCATATGTTTTGTTATAATTGAAATTGAGAAATCTTTTTAATTGAAATTTGGTTATTCACCGTGTACGAGGATCCCCGCGAAGCATCCATGGCTGAATGGTTAAAGCGCCCAACTCATAATTGGCATATTCGTAGGTTCAATTCCTATTGGATGCACGCCAATGAGACCCTCCAATAAGTCTATTGAAATTGGCTCTGCATCAATGGAATCTCATCACCCACACTTAACGAATTGGTGTGGTATATTTATATCATAATATATGAACAGTAGGAAATAGCATTCTTATTGAGACTAGAACTCTAGAGAGAGAGAGAGAGAGATGAGGGATCAAATAATACCTGAGCCAGAGATAATATGTAGTACTCAATCTCATCCATTCATCTCATAGATCATATGGTTGAGATTTTTTTTTTCGGACTTTTTTTAAGATTAATTTCGTTGATTTTCGCTATATAATAAGGGTAAATTAGTAATTTGATTTGTTATGTGATTGTGAAAAAAACTATGCATTTAGTTGAACTGAATAATACATTCAAATGAACAAAAAATGCATATAGTTGAACACAATAATGCATGCGGTTGGAAGCTCATGCCTAGCGCGCGGCGCGCCCAGTGTGCGCTCGTGCTCGCGTGTTGCTCCGGCGCTCGCTTGCGCGCTCGTTGGCCAATAATGTATTTTTACGTTTTGTTAAATGCATTGACATGTTTTGATCAATGCATGGACGCGCTTTGTTCAATGCATGAACGTGCTTTGTTAAATGCATGTTTGTGTTTCATGTAAACATGCAATTTTATGTTTTGTTCAATGCATTGACATGTTTTGATCAATGCATGGATGTGTTTTGTTCAATGCATGAACGTGCTTTGTTCAATGCATGTTTGTGTTTTGTGGCAACATGCAATTTTATATTTTATTCAATGCATTGTCATGTTTTGTTCAATGCATTTTTATGGTTTTCGATAGCAAATCTCTCATCCATCCTTCTCTGTCAATTCTGTCGTCTCTTTCCCTGATTACCGATGAATTCACCGTGAACCAACGTCATAGCTACCATATTTCTCGATTCTTCAATCATCTATCAAATTTATCTTTTATTTTTATTCAAAATCCATCAATTTTGTTCTCTTTTTTCTTCTTCTTTTTCTTTCTTTTAAAATCTGTTGTATGTTGTTGTTTGTTTATATTGCTGTTGTTCGCCAGTGTTACCGTTGTCGTCGTCGTCTGCTGTCGTTGCCGTCGTCGTCTCCGACGTCGTCCGTTGCCACCAAGGAGGAGAATAAGAAGGCTGATTTGATTTCTTCTCATTTTGCCCCTTGCGAAAATAAAAAGAAAAGAAAATGAGCTACCACGTGTCAGCTTGTAGTGCGGCCACGTGTTCAAAATAAGTGGTCTAGATTGGATAGTACATACTATCTGAGAACCAGATACTATGAGAACCCAAATATATATATATAGGGGTTGGATCCAGTGAGAACTCATCTTTTTTAGAACTTAATAACTATGCACAGACGTACAAAATTGATGAACAAAACCTATAAAGTTATGCACAATTAAAACATTCTAAAATTGTTGCACAAAAAAATGATTTTAGAAAGTTTTCCTTATGCACAACTTTATACCGTTCTGTGCATCATCTTTGTCAGTCTTATGCATAGTTCGCAGAGTTCGCAAAAAAAAAAATATAGTTCTGATTTGATCTACTCCCTATATATATATATGAACCAATACATTTCACGTATAAAGTTGATGTATTTTACGTATAATGTTACTATACTATGATAACATTGATGAGTCATGTTGTGTTTTATCAGAACCTAATAATATATTAACTTAATACAAAAAGTGTATTAATTTTATACATAAAGTTGATTCGTATAACAAATCAATTTTTATTATAACTTAATCCTATATTGTTATTATTATTATTATTATTAGATGTACCGTCAATAACTAAGTGCTTTGTTAGATATCTTATAAATTGGAACTTATTCTTAATGAGATTGTCAAAAAATCACAAGTTAGCGAAAATGTGATTTTTCTTGCAAGGCTTTGTAACTTTGGACCTCTCTAGTTAGATACTAGAGAATAGACTAGCAACTCATATATGTCGTTATTATTTTGATACGATAACAACATAACAAAATAAGTCCAAACATGAAGATGATCCGTTAAAAATATGCTCAAGTTCAACATGAACAGAAATTATACAAACAAGGACACAGTACAAGCATCACATGCACAAAGATGACACATTTTCATCCATGTTAATATAATATGAAAAGAACGAAATAAATTTAAACTCTAACTAGGATATAAATTAATAAAAAAAATAGTACATAATGAATATATATAAACATTATCATGTTATGCAAAAATGACATGATCAGACACAAACACGACACAACATGGAATTATTATGTTATACAAAAATTACAGAAATCTAATGCGAATTATATAATTATTATGTGAACACAACAAAGTTGGACACAAACCAATTGTTTCATACGTATCATGTTTCTGCATCGTGTCAAAAATTATCCCCTAACACAAGATAAATTAGTTTGCAGCATGAATACGAAAAAAAGAAAAGGGTAAAATTATTCGCGTAAAATCCTCTATTACAAATTATATTCGATCTTCTACTCCCACGTCAGTCGCACACCCCACATTTGATAACATAAAAATTATGCACTTGACATGTAATGATATTATTGGATAGAAAATGAAACTTCAAAAAAATAACTAAAAGGTGACATTCTTGAAATTTAGATTCTATACCAAGAAAGAAAATTTCATTGCACTAATGAATACTTGTATAACAATAACATTGCTTCCAACATGCCTAGAATGTAATAATTCAATGAAATACGAACGAAACACATCTAGGAATAAAAAAGTTGAAACGAAGCAACACGATCAGGGATCGGCATAGCAAGAATATAACTGCAAATTGCTCGAAAAAATTCATTGTCCAACAGGAAACACCAGACATTATTTTGAAGCCCTTGATCTTAAGACAATAACACCGCACAACGTGTCAAAAAATAAATAACAGGTAAGAAACAGATGCACGTGCCTTCATTGGAGTATTTGGCTGCCATAATCTTCGTTAAATTTCTCATAACGATGTGCAAGGAGATGAGCAGAAGGTCTAGTGTTTCTCAATGCCACCTCTATGTCTCCATGTGTGATTGGCCCGACCTTTGGCAACTCTGCATGCCAATGACACTGTTAGTAATGGAGAAAAAGGCAACTAGAAATAAGATACTATAAATGTAACCAGATGGTCCAGATCAAGGCAAATCAAAAGTTTCGAGTACCAATATTTTCTTGATTAAGTGGTTATGAGTGACGGAACAAAAGCAAAGAGGATGAGATGCAACGTTTCTTTTGTGACTGGGGATACATGCTTAGTGATGCATACAATATCAACTAGAATGACCATGTATCAAAGAAATTAATACTCGTGAATCACAAGTAAATGAGTTACAAGTGAATAAACAGTGTGTCAATTCATTTTAGTTGATCATACTCGCTCCATGAAACTTTTATTCCAACAGAAGCATTAAAAATTATTACGTTCTAGCCCTCCTTAAGTTGATTAACCCTTTGTTAATCCACCTCCAAATGTTTTCATCAAAATGTGACACTAGAGCCTGCATGTTTTATTTGTCCTCTTTTCGGTTTTACTTGTACAAATTTACCCTCACAAATAAATTCTCAAGAGCAGCAGTAAACACAACACAGTAAAAACATACCATCCTCAGGCACCTGTTCTGGTGTCTCCTCAAGAGATGTCATTAGCCGTCTCAATGGTTGCATAGCAGCCTCCTTACATAACAGGCGAAGATCTGACCCTGAATAACCTTCGGTCTTCTCGACTAATAAATCATAAGGAAGTTCCTCTCCAGATTTTGATGGCAGTAATTCTTCAAACATCGCTTGTCTTGCTTCTGGTTCCGGAAGTGGTACCAGGATCTAAATAACATGCAAACAATATACAATTTCCCAGCCGTTTAGCAATGCTTTTGCAATAAACCAAATAAAGATAGAAGTATAAACATTTTGCAGCTCTGAGACATCTTTTATTGTTCTCAATAGAATGGGAAAACTAACGAAGGCAATATAGCAAATTATGAACTGAAGCATAAACCTGTCTAAAAACATACCCGCTTTTCCAGACGCCTAAGCATTGCTGCATCTAGTTCCCATGGGAGATTAGTTGCTGCCAGGACAAAAACAAGTTCATCTGTCTTTGTCAAACCATCCATCTGCAGTTTAACACAAACCATAAGTATCTGGAGATAGTATAGCTGAATTGCCAAAGCTAGTTATAAATTTTACCATACGAAGCATTAGCATGTCTCAGATTACATGCAAAAAGTATTCACTTCACTTATGCTGCAGAGGATACTAATTTAGAGGCAAAAGTATGGGTTATCTCTTGAGGGGAGATTTTTATCATAGATATGAGAATTTATAACAATAAACCTATCTTTTCACATTCATCCTTCCAGAAGATCTATTTTGCTTGTTGTTTCTGAACAAGACATATATCTCGAGACATATATCTTCCTCTTACTATGTTTGGTTCATTTTTGCTTTGTAGATTAAAAAACATATATGTATATAAAATATTACCTGTATAAGCAACTCAGTCTTCAGACGTCTACTTGCTTCATGTTCACTACGCCCTTCACCTCGTTGGCTGATAATTGCATCAATTTCATCCAAAAAAATGGTTGATGGTGCATGATGCCTAGCAAGCTCAAACAATACTTTCACCAGTTTTTCAGAATCACCTGCAATTAGATGCTTCTATATCATGAGTGGAACACCAAAGAAATGTTCTGATGTTTGTCTTATAGAATTTAGAAAGGGAGCATTCTTTTCGATTAACTTTCAACATCTAGAAAGGTCTTCGGTTTTCTAAAACTGAATGACCTAATAAACCATAGACTAACACCTATAATCTGAAGAAATTGATCGAATATGGCAAAGAAGAAGCAAAATAATTGTACCAAGACAGAATAATGACCAAGCCTCGAAGGCTCAAAGCTAAATGAAAACTAACATTCATCGAGAGTGTTGTAAAAGTCTACTTTCTATTAACTGAGAAGTGGTCTAATGTCAACTGAACAAGCACCCGTAGGTACAACAAAAAGTTAAGAGGAAAATAACAAGTAATAAGGAATAATCACAATAACAAAATAGCATCAACCAAATGCAGCCAATAATATGGGTATGATGAGCTAAGTAAATAAATACAAGGACGTTATAAAACTGACAACACCAAATATCTTACCCCTCCATTTGCTAACAATAGATGATGCAGAAATGTTGAAGAATGTAGTTTTGCACTCAGTTGCAACAGCTTTTGCCAACATAGTCTGCAGTTTGATGAAAGAATATATATTTACTGTAGAACAATAAAATATAAAGATATGTAGGAGAAAAGTATAGAGACATGTAGGAGAAAAGTAGTAGTTATATATTCATCACTGCATAAAGCACTTATATATAATAGACTAAGGCGGATTGGGTACAAAACTAATGTGGGATAGTATTCTAAAACACTCCCTCTCAAACTGGAACATATATATCGACCATGTCTAGCTTGATATAAAGTTTTGAGAATTGATTTCCTCCTCAAGGCTTAGAGAAGATACCAACAACAATAGTAACAATATAAAGCCGAAGTTGTAGTAGCAACCGAGCAAAGTCGGACAGTTGGCGGCAGCGATAGTAGAACAGGACTGTGGCGGCGGTGACAGGCAAAAACCGAACAAAATCGGTAGGCTTGGTAGCACCGACATCAGAACAAGACTGTGACGGCGGCGACAGGCAGAAACCGAACAAAGTCAACAGAGCAGTTGGTGGTAGTAACCGAGCAAAATCAGTAGTAGTAAACAAACAAAGTCAGTACAACAGTTGGCAGTAGCGGCGGCAGAACAAGACTGAGTGGCGGCGATAAGCAAAATCGAACAAAATCGGTAGAGCAGTTGGTAGTAGTAACCGAGCAGAGTCGATAGTAGTAACATAGCAAAATCGGTAGTAGTAACTAAGCAAAGTCGGTACAACAATTGGCAGTAGCAATAGAATAACAAGATTGTGTAACGGCTATAATCAAAACCGAACAAGGTCGGCACATCGGTTGGTAGTAGTAACCAAGCAAAATAGATAGTAGTAACCGAGCAAAATCAGTACAACAGTTGGCAGTAGTAGCAGAACAAAACTGCATGGCGACGATAGGCAAAACCAAACAAAGTCAGCAAGGCAGTGGGGCAAGGTGCCAAAAGTAGATTTAGAATCTAAATTTGACATTAAGGAGGAATATAGAGTGGTATTAGAAACCGCACAGAATCTGCTTTGAACAGAGCAAAGACGGCAGAGCAGATTAGGACAAAGTGGTAGCGGCGAAGCAAGCAGAGTGGCTACGGCGGCAACGGCATGGTAGATTAGGGCAGAGTGGTTGCGGTGGCAGCAACACAACAGATTAGGGCAGAGTGGCAACGGCTAGAGTGATATCGACGATGAGTAGATTAGGTCAAAGATGGATTCATCCCCGCTCTGATACCATGTAGAACAATAAAATATAAAGATATGTAGGAGAAAAATATAGAGACATGTAGGAGAAAAGTAGTAGTTATATATTCATCACTACATAAAACACCTATATATAATACAAGAGACTAAGGCGGATTGGATACAAAACCAATGTGGAATAGTATTCTACAACATTTACCACTCATTTTAATATGTTGTAAAAAAGCTTAAGGCGGAACTGAGGCGTTTTACCTCTATGAGGCGAGGCGGTAAACCTCGAGGCGGTCCGAGGCGTAAGCTTCATCAATAAAGAACAAAAAGAAAAAAAAATGTATAAAAAAAATATAAAATAATAGATTGCAAATGAAACATTAAATTAAAAGGTTTTTCAGTCTTTTAAAAACATCAAAATAAGTCTTAGAAGGCATATGAAATCTATTTCCTGTTTTACATACCTCATCTCACTCACTATCTCATCTCACATTAAATTTATCCATTCTTTTATTCAATGGATTAAGCAAAAATGAATGAGAACAAGAAGAAAAAGAAAAAGAAAAGAAAGAAAAAAAAATTGATTTGGATGGTTGACGCGGCGGCTGCCGGCGGAGTCTAGCGGCGGCGGCTCGTGGGCGGCGGTGGTGAGGGAGGAGATCCCGTCTGCTGTTTTTCTTCCCCTTTTTTGTTTTTTATTTTAATGTTTAGAATTCAGATTTAGGGTTTTAATCCATTGGGCTTTTATTTTTTTAGTTTGGGCCCTAAAAAAATTAAGCCCAAAGCGTGAAATTGAACCCTAATTTATATCAAAACATTAAACTGAAAACAGCCTCTTTAGCGCCTCCAGAGAGCCTCTACGTCTCTGCGCCTCCAAGCGGCTTGAGGCGGACGACGAGGCCTACGACCGGAATCTGCAAAGAAAGGCGGCCGCCCCGAGGCATTTTCCGGCCGCCTCGCCTTGAGGCGTGCCTCTAGGCGGCCGCCTCGGGCGCTTTTCACAACAGTGCATTTTATAAAATAAAACAAAAAATACCATTAGATAATGAAAAAACAAAAAACAAAAAAATATTGGCAATCAAGGAAGAAAGGATTAAAGCAATAGAAGACAAGAATAACTGACTATAAATTATCTTGAAATCAAGAATGGAGTTTTCATTCGTAAGTGCCAGATCATGAAGTAACTACATCATTTTCAGTGAACCCAATTATGTCAAACTATCTATTTTTGGAATTGGAACAGAATAGGACTGAGTCAAACATTATTTCATGGCATTTCATGAGATTCCTTTTTAAGAAAGCCCCAAATAGGGAACAGTTGATGCATGATTTATGTTTCCTCTTCCCTTTCCAGCTTTCCTTTCATTTGTTTTCAAGAAATTTATCGATCAATTCCAATTCCTTCTTGTGCCCTTGATTCCTTTTCCAATTGAGATGTTTAGATCATGTTCATATGGATCAACCAAAAATGTGCAAAAAGCTCTATTTGCCTCTTCCATTTTATGAGTCTCTTCCTTTTTCTTGTACGTCATCACCACTCTCTTTGGCAACATCCACTGGTTCAACTATTACAGCTGAGCTTGGGCCCCTAATTAATTTAAATGCAACAGACCAGTGTTGTCTTGTGCTATTGGGTCCTAAGGATGAGTCCTATTAATCAAATCAAGAACTAGTGGAAAATACAAATCATACGAGCTTTGAGGGCATCATACACCTTATGAACCAAAGTCAATTCAAAACTAGCATTTCATTGTTTAATATTTACCCATTTGGTAACTGCAGTACAAGGAGGGGAGGGCAGACATGAAGCTGAACACAAACCTTTCCTGTTCCAGGGGGGCCAAAAAGAAGAATTCCTTTCCATGGCGTTAGAAGACCAGTAAAGTACCTGTAAATGAGTACAGACAGAAATTTTAATTAAGCTCAAGAAACCCTAACTTAGCTGTTCCCAAATAAATGAGGCAGCCAGGTATAGACTTACTGTGGATATTTTATAGGCATTACAACAGCTTCTTTCAGAAGCCGTTTTGCATTCTCTAATCCTTTTATTGTTTCCCATTTAACATCTGGACTACCACGGATGATATCTCTGCAAATGATATTACAAGAAAGCATGCAAAAATCAATGCATATAATGATTAGGAGTTAGGATAATAATGTTATCCTGCAAGGTGTTTATCTGCTATTACCTACATAAACTCTCTGCCAAAGCGCGCACTTCTGCTGACTCGCAAGGAGGAAGTAAAGATTTTTGCCTGAACGTGAACATTAATGTAAGAAAATTGGTATGGTCAGAGCAACTTGTGCAAAAGCCAGATACTGTAATAAAGCAATCTGTTCATTAATAATCCGCTTCATCTATTTCCTCTGCCCATGTAATAAAGCTAAGAAAGTAAAGAATCATGACTGGTTTTTCATATCTGATTCTGAGGAAGTTCACATCACAGGGAACAGAATATAAAGTTTAATCCAGAAAAACAGAAATGACATTCAGCTAACTCCACCTATTAGGTCTTTGAGAGTAATTGAGTTACTAAGTAAACTTAACACACACCACTTAAACAAAAGAACAAATGAATCATCTAATGTAGGATTCTCAAATAAAAGAATTTGGTCATTTTACAACAAGGAACAGCAGAACATTAGGAAAATGGAATTTTATATAATCCTATAATTAATCTTCAGTTTAAATTTATTGCTTCCACTTAAAAAATTATGTGTACATAAATTCCGGTAAAACTCTCACACCATCTCCTCCGAATTCTGAAAATTGTGGAATATAAACCTACAGTACTGACTGCAATATCAACCAAACATCATAAGAAGCCAAAGTATTTACTAGATATTCATATATACTGTTAGGTTGGTTCTGTAGAAGAATAAAACAATATTGTCTCTCGATTATCCTCGTGAGAGTTAATTTCACTAAGATGGAAAACAATAGCCAGGATTCGTTCATCAAAGAGAGCTAAAGAAACAGTATATCAACTTCAAGTTTTAATTTTTCTCCAGCGTGAATAGTAAATAAACAGCAATATGCTAACAATTCTTGGATGAGAACTGTGTGAAATTGGCATATCACTTGTTCATGCTATGCATGTCCTGGACATATATAATTTGCAAACAGGAGGGTTGAAGATCATACGGTTTATCATCTAGTCCCGGAGATGCTCCATTAGATTGAACCACATTCCCACCATTCTGAATCAATTAATGTGTCAAAATGTCACATCAAGGACCAAAAATAGCAAAAGTTCATCCATTTCAATCAAAAGCACATTACCTGGTTCCTGAATTGCTCATAGATAGCCAAGTCAGATGTGTTCTTCACAGTAGTACTTCCGTTGGCTGTTCCATTTGAATGATCTCCACTGAACACAGGGTGACCATTTGCAGCTGTATCTTTCTGCTCAGACTCCCTCTTCCTCCCAAACTTGGAATCATAAAACAATTTAAATTCCTATATTGTACATCCAACAAATAAATTTTATATAAATATCGGTACTACCACTTTCTCCACTCCTACAAATGGAACTCAACTCACAGATCCAACACATAAAGTTGCATCATTGCCGTATAATTCTCAACTTGTTATAGTATATACATAAGCACATATCAAGGAAGAGCAATAGAAAAATTCATATTGCAGACAACGCAATTGAGACTATTTAAATCGACTTACTAGGCACGCTGATTCATCAACTACTTTGAAATCACTCCAATGACTAACAAGCAAGCGACAGACACACATATTCACTCTCCAAAAGAAAAGGAAAATGTAATCAGAGACGCTCCAATTGTATAGGGTACACCTACATTCAGCTCCATGAATTCAGGACTTGGGGGAAAAAAAGACGATTCACCGAAAACTCATAGTGCATACGACGCAATTGAGTCTGGTTAAATCGATTCACTACGCACGCATGATTCATCAACTACTTCGAAATCACTCCAACGACTAACATCAAGACACACACACACACAGAGATTCACACTCCAATACACAATGAAAATGCAATTCAGAGGAGCAACGAAGCTCGAATATTGTCGTACAACAACCGAAGCCCATGGTTACCCACATTCAGCTCGAAAACTGCAGGAAATTGCATATACCCAATAGCATTGGCAAAACAAACAAAAAACGCGACGATTCACCGAAATCACGATTCAATGCACAAGTCAACACAAAATAATTACAGCACACAACGTCGCCATCGCAGTCCGCAGATGCAGCACTGGAAAAGAGGAATTCAGAGAGTCAAAAAACAGCTACCTGAAACGACCAGCGAGTGGGCATGGGCTCGTCGGCCATTATAGAGGAGTAGGACGGTCAATACACCGCTGCCGCCGCTGTCTCTAGCGCACAAACAACACGGACACACACACACACCGCGGGGATGCGTGTGTTATCGGATCTTCGATCGTCACACTCTATGTAGTATGGGGGTGGAGATCGAGCACGTTCTCCCTCTTCAGGTTAAATATGTAGTGAGAGAGAAATGGAAAATTTGAGAAGGAAATCACTAAAATATGTAATAAATAAATATGGAACATCTGCTGGTGATATTCATGGGGTGAAGATGTGGAGATTCTTACTGGAGTCTGCTGAGTGGTGGCTACATGTGGAAATTTAGTATTGGTTTTTTGGGTGTTAGCACACAATCAAAATGAACTTTGTGAAAGTAGTTAATGGAATAATCGACTCCATTAAATTCAGTATAGAGATTTCAGAAATATCAACTATTGATATATCTATTTTATTATATCACATATATAAATATATATTAATTTTACAATTATTAATTTCTCAAATTTCAGCTCGAAGACCTAAATTGATTAGCATTCCCCTGTGGCGATCGGCGATCGCGCTCCACCCAACTCCCAGACTACCATCCGTCGCATTAGAAGCGGAGCTAGAAATATAATTGAAGGGAGTTAAAATTGAAAAAGAAATCAACTATAAGAATATTAATACACAAAAAAAAATATCAAAATATCAAAATCATACTGTTAAAAAATATTTTTATTAGGGGAGTACTTGAGCTCACCCCAGTTCCCCCTATATCCACCCCAGCGCTGCTGTCGCTCGCCTCTAGGCTCCACTTCGACGCTGCTCCCGCTGCACACCCGCCTCACCCCACACCCTCACCATGCCCGCACCGCCACACGGCCACCTCGTTGACGAATACCCCTCTTAGGAAGTCCTACTCCCCATTTTGGTTGCAGTATGCAACACGTTAATTGTTCATGCCAATTAACCAGAACAAAAACTAATGGAGAATTAACTATAACTCCTTACATTGCAAAATCATGCTCAAAACAGATTTCTAAAACAGTGAAAATATTTTATCGGAACTCGTGAGATGGCTTTTGTATTTTATTTTATTTTTTTGATATTATGGAAAATAAACCTCACGTTCAAAAAAAATATAGAATCGTCCGCAGGTGGAAGGCTTTTGTACCTTTTTTTTTATGTGAGTACTGTTGCAATAAGGGAGAGGTGGAATTGGAAAGAGACGTGACAGAGCATGGAAACTGATTCTAAAGTATAATTACCATAAAATGTTACTGGTTTTGACGGAAAAAAAATCGATTATTTGGTTAATTAGAAAATTGATTTGTCTTATCTATCGTTTTTTAGATTAATCGAATAATCGATTGTTTTGACTCTTGATAGATATCTATATGCAGTTTTTAATTTTGGTTAATCGAAATCAAATTGATTCCAACATCTAGTGATGAGTTGCAGAGAAAATATAGGTCCCACGTAAATTGTCTTGTTCTTCTAATTTAATCGAGTTGAATATCATCCCATTCAAAATTTAATTAATTATTTATTTAATTAAATTTGAGTTTAATCTTATTCATTATTTTCAAGGATTGCAAATTGAGGTATGTTTGAAATTTTAAATATTTTTTAAAATAATATTATTTTATTTAAAATTTATTGAAATGGTTGTTAACATCGTACTCTATACAAAAGTATAAAAGTTCGTAATTGAATTAAAAGATAAGCATAAAATTTGAATTACCAAACAAATTGTATGATCCACAATAAAACACAAAACCCCCCGAATTGTTGCTATGGTTTTCAAATAATATTGTTGAAAATTTCAATTTCTTCCTCTCTTTTTTTCCTCATTTTGTATACAAAACACGTTTTTCCCCATTTTCATGTTACTTACGTTTTGTAAGAATAGGAAATATCATCTTGAACAAAAAATCATGAAAAGACTTTTGATTTAATATATGATATGTAAAGTTTAACAAATTAAATCTTTGGATTTTTAATTAATGATATTTTCCATTAAATTTGAAACGTATTTCAGACTTCTTTTAATTCTCCTTTTTTTTCCTTAGTATTTATCATTTTATTTTTCAAATTATGTCTTTTGAATTACTCTAAAATGATAGGCATATTAGATATATTATAATTGATTTTAAGAAGCCCCAACTCAATAATATCATCTTAACTAATTGAGTATATAGTAATCTGAAAATTGTAAATTACAGTTACATGACACGTATCTTCCCATAACTCGCAGCAACTAATTGACTATTGAATAATTTTTAAAAATTTGAAGAAACGCAGAATATTTGAAAACGTGGTGTTTGATTTAAGACGTGTCAGAACGAACCTGCAGATAATTCTATCATGCCAAAGATATATAGCCAAAGATATGTATCAGACTTGCATATCACTTTATTTACGATATGACAAACAGAAAGCAACGTACGAGGATTCAAACATGAAGAATTCAAACGAAAAATGGAACGGATGAGATTGGTATTCCCTCCAATGAAACTATTCATCGTCCCTTCAATAAATACCCGCGAGATTCAACATTTGCAGTTTACTGAAAATATGCTAATTACACAAGTCTACAAGCATTCAAAGTTCATATCCGCAAACATACGAACATTGTATTTTCGAATAAGGTAATTCTAAAGTGTTATCAATAAATCCTTAGAGTATAAATATAACTATTTACTCAGGATTTCAGTATACATTCTCTTAGTGTCTAGGCTTCTCTAGTAACTTTCTACACCTAGATTTAGCTAAAGTTGTTGTTTGTAACAACTTAAGTCATAAGTTAGAAACACCAAAACTCCGTCTATAAAAAACCTGTAATAGTGTTAGAAGTAGAAGTTGGTTAGTAAGCAATGAAGTGTTAGTTTCTGAAAGCTAGGTTTTCTTGCACCCATAAGCAAGAATGTTGGGTTGATTTTACTCGTTAGAAATAAGAGGTTTCCTTGCACCAGTAAACGAAGGAAGAGATGATAAGTTAGTCGGGGTATAAATAAAGTGAACTTTTATATCTAGATTTCTCTTGCACCCATAAGCAAGACCAATCCCAAATAGTGGATTGAATGATTTATCAGTCTGGTGAACGTAGGAGTTGATCTCTTTGAATCACGTAAAAACTAAGTGTGTTTCTTTACTTTCGGTACTCAAAATTATATGTTATTGAACTATCATCACTCATCATACGCAACACAACATACTCTTTGAAACCTCCATCAGTAGCACGTTGGTACTCACTACTACAAATATCACTTTTCTCTACACCTTATAGACTACGCTTTTTCGTAAAAATCGTAGTCTATAGGTATAGACTACGCTTTTTTATCAAAAGCGTAGTCTATGTGAGAATTTTTTTGAAATATAGACTACGCTATACTTAAATGCGTAGTCTATATGAACTATTAACTACGCTTAAAAAGCGTAGTCTATGTGCGTGTTTTTAAAAAAAGCGTAGTCTATATGCATAAATTTAAAAAAAAATAAAAAAATACAGGTGTGAGATTCGAACTCACGACATGTGAGTAAATTAATATATGGCTTAACCATTTGCACCAACAATTCAATATCTATCATGCTGGACTTTATTTATAGTTATACTTACAAGTAGAACCTGAATTTACATAGGAAATCATTTATTTCGAACTTGGTCAAATTTTCCCATCCTTCACTCCCGCCTGCGACCAACACTCACTCTCTCCCTCTCCTCCGCCTCTCTCTAACCACCGATACATCTCTATCATCTTCACTCGTCGTCGCCGCCTCTTTTCCAACGGCGAAGTCGCCGTCGGTGACGACCACCGCCGCCGTCGTCTCCTCCCTATCCCCTACTCTCATTCCCACTCCTCTCTGCTCTCACTGCACACACAGAGAACAAATCTCTCTCTCTCTCTCGATCTGTCGTGGCCGCTTGAAATCCGTCAAAGAGTCTCCGCTTGGCATCCAAATCCAGCAACGCCGTTGGTGCTCTGCCATCGAGCCATTTGAAAATCTAAGGCCTTCCAAAAGTTGGGTCAATTTGAAAATACCCCCAAAAACCTAGAATCAGTCGATGAGGTAGTCATGAAACGTCGTCGTTGTAGCAAATTGCATCCTATTCTTTCTGAAGAAACAGAAATCGCTGGTAGTTCCTAACTCATAAGCTTCTTCAATGGAAAAAACCTCACTCCCGCCCTGCGACCAACACTACTCTTTTTTTCCTTGCCGCCGCTCACTGTTGTTCCATCGCCGCCGCTGTCATCCGCCGCACTCCACATTCTCTTCCGCCGTCGTCGCCGCCGCCGCCGCTCGGTGAGTTTCGCTCTCACTGCCATTCAAAGTTCTCGTGCCTTTTCTGATGCTTTGTTTTATGTAGATTTTTCTTTGGACCTTCTGTCTTGATTTTTCAATCTTTGCTCGATTATGATTATACTGGCTACAAATAAGATTTGATGCACTGATTTTGTTTCTATTTGATAATTTTTGCGGTTATTGGCATTATTTATGCTGTTTTTCCCAGGAAATGGTGTAAGTGAAACTTGCTGATGTTTTATGGTGTGCGTCATGTATTAGTAATTTGTATTTATGACGGCATAGGATGATATAATTGAATTTTTATTCATAAGCTGTTAGTTTGAGTTCTTGGTTCCAAATTGATAATTGAGGCCCACTCTTTTTACCTCTCATATGGTAATTTGAAAATGATAAGAGTTTAAAGGAATCCATAGTTGACTCTTCGACACGATTGGTAAGCTTAAGAAATGTGTCCCGACCACTTCAAATTGCACCGACCACCGTATTCTTCAAGTTTGATGCGAGTACTTTATGCTCTAGGCTAATCAAGCTTACTTGATATACTTACTTTATCATGATTAAAGTATCAA
Organism: Salvia rosmarinus; assembly: GCA_036937905.1. Taxonomy (NCBI): domain Eukaryota; kingdom Viridiplantae; phylum Streptophyta; class Magnoliopsida; order Lamiales; family Lamiaceae; genus Salvia; species Salvia rosmarinus. The sequence continues at coordinate 332,563 of JAODLM010000404.1, forward strand.
ATTTTATTGATAGGATTTTCTAGCTTGTTTTATTTTGCATATTGTCTTTGAGCATAGATGTGAATTTAATGAACAATTTTGAATCTATTCTTACCTTTCTTGGTTTCGGTCCTATTACCACTTGCTTTTAAGCTTAGAATGATGACAACTAAAATTGGTCCGACATACAACTTTTCATTTTTCTTTTTCTTATGATTTGTTTTGTTCTTTTCTTATTTTTGTTGTGAAGTGTTATACAATCCGAAACAGGATATGGGAGGATAAATAGCTATTTTTTGTGATTTTTTTCGTATCCCAAGAATATTTTCTTTTCATGTCTTTTGTTATATTTGCTTTTTTACTCAAGAAAATTGAGAAGTAATGTCTTTAGAACAGCACCATCCATACTCATTTTCACTTTTGTTTCACAATGCCAATAAAGTTTCTTATGTCGATCAAGAAAAGAACTGCCTTTAGCTCATATGATGATCAAATATTTATAGAGCTTTGGTTTTTATATGTATCTTGGAAATATCTTCCTATCAATTTCATGTATCGTCTCGAACCTTGAAGTTTATCTACTGAAAATCTCAATTAACTAGAACATAAGGATATTTATCCAATGCAATCCAAGAAATGCCGAGGATTATAGAGAACTTTAATGTGCCTTTCATTATTTGTCTACCATGTTGCTACCTAACATTGAAGAGCACCTTTACTAAACACAAGTTGTTAATACCCTTTCCCCACAACACCATCCTATTATATTATGTTTAAATCTTACGGGATTGTTTTGAGCGATTAAATTTCCTTGATAAGTCCACCGGACTTTCAACGCCTTTGAGATAAGGAATGGCTCGAGAGTGGATGTTGTTTCAAGGTCGTTGAAACACATTCTCCTCGCATGTTCTTTGGGGTTGAAGGCTCGGTAATTCTGGAAAATCTAGGGTCAGTATTGAGAATGCTCGATGAGCATTATGCTCGTCGGTGGGAGGTAAATGTTCCATGTATAACATTTTAAACTCGAGATAGTGTCATTAAGAAATTCATTTAACTTATCCGACATCGTGTCACCGATGGATCTTGGCTTGGGGTTCTTTGTACAACTATCCCACGGCCTTTATTTCTTCATTTTCGTGTTGTGATAGAAGTCTTTTCACTTTCTCGAGTCGGATATTGATCAAGATTCCCTCAATCCATGTTACAACTCTTAATTTCGCACTTCCCTAAACATTAAATTTGAACGTAGGTAGAACGATAGTTTTCTTATTCCCTTGTCGAGTTGAAGGGTGACATTTCACTATACTGATTGGCACTAATAGGTTATTCTAGAAACTATGTAAAAAGTGAGAGGTGTCACACTAATGTTTCTTAATTTGTTTTGAGGTTCATTATAGCTCAATTAAGAATGGAAGGAATGTTTGGTGCTCGCAAATGTTTTTGATTATTATTATTATTATTATTATTATTATTATTATTATTATTATTATTATTATTATTATTATTATTATTATTATTATTATTATCATTAATTGTGAAAGTTTTAATCATGTAATGGTCTTAATTATTGCTCTAATTGTTGAGCTATTGGTCTCGTTAGTAACTGAGTGTATGTGCCTAGGAATTAATTATCCTTTTCCAATCTTTATATCGCAGCAAGCCATCTCACGTAGCTACAATGGCCATGAAGGGCAATATCTTTGATTTTGCCTTGAGGACGAACCCCTTTGATGTTGGATACAACAATTTATCCAGGTCAATTTTTCAGATGTTCTGTAACTTGAGTAAATTGAAGTACTCCATTTGTGAGATCTACTTGATTGACTTGATTTGGTTGAATTGAGTCCAGAAACTGAAACTGAGTGACTAATTGACTATTATATTTGACCTAGTTTTCCATTGTTCAGGTTATTCTCTTGAAATTCGTTTTGTAACATATGGAAAGTTGGAAGTTATAAAATTTACCATATCTTCTGGCTTGATGTTCCACACAGGGATGTTAAACATCTGTAGGTTCATTGTTTTGTAAAGTTCATGTATAGTGTAACTCTCTTTTTTTGGTTTTGTTGGGGGGGGAGGGATTACGTGGAAAACTCTTTTTGTGCTGAATTGAGTAGATTATCAGCTGCATCTAGATTTTCTCCTGTAATGTGGTTTCTATATTACATTAAATATGTGGTGTATTTTTTGGGACATGCTATGGGAGTTGTTTTTGCCGTGGTGGAGGGTGCTTGCTGAATCTCTTAATATTAGTCGATGCAGTGTCACCTTCTCATATCAAAACAAGCCTGAAACAATGGCCAACTTCAAATTTTCTTTGTATTTACATTGTTGTTTCCATGTTACATTCCAGTGGATCCTGGTTGCTCTCTGGAAGACTTGCCAAAATGCTTTTGATTGATTGTGAACAAAGTGACTGCTCGATGACTCTCTCAGACATGTTATTTGGTTCCCTAGTACCTTTATCCGCACTTATATGTTGATCGATGGTGCTGATCCCTTTAATTTATTCCAAATGATTTTGTTGTTATAACAAGTAACTTGTGCATGGCCTATGTGCTCTATCGATTGCATGAAAGTTTTATTATTATGGTTATTTGCTTTACAGACGCTAAGCATTGTGAACTTTTTCTTTGACTTCTCGACTTAACATCCTCACATTGAACCAAGATACTCGAACTCTACTTTTCGTGTCTTATTTCGCTTTCTGACTTTACTACCCTGGTAATATGTAGCTTCTGTCACTTAACAAGGAATAAACTAGTATTTAATAAACTAGGATAAGAGTATGAACCAAATGCTGAGAAAAGAGGGAAGAAGCAACCAACTTGGGAAATTGTAAAGGTATTTTCATTTATCAAATCACGTTTGTTTTATGTTGGATTTCATATACATCTACATGTTGCTAATATTTGATATTTTAAAAAGTGTCCAAGACAACCCGATTCCAAGCAATGCGGATTCTTTGTACTACGCTTCATGAAAGATATAATTGAAGAAGTTATGAAGAGTGGTTCCATTTCTTTACGTTCACATGTAAGATAAACATTTCATTTCTTTAATATAATCATTTTTTTCATACAAGAGTGCTAATATTCTATTTTTGAATTGTTAATAGTTTCAAAATCGGTCTTGCTCTCAAGAGGACATTGATGAAGTTCGCGTTGAATGGGCAAATTTCATGCTTCTTCACATATAGTCTTGTGATGTTTTAGTTATAAGTTATTGATCTTTTGAATTATTTTGTATTGTGATATGGGGATACATCTTATTGTTTTGTTATGTGATGTGCATAGTATTTTGTATATTTTGTGATTTTGTATAGTGATTTTGTAGTAATGAAAGCAGTTGTATATTTTGAATAGTGATTTTGAACGTAGTCGCAAGTATATTTTAATCTCATTTGTTTGTGCGTTATTAATTGTACAGGTTTAAATAAAGAAATTACTACGGTTGAAATTGAAAAATCGTAGTTGTTATTAAATTGACTACGGTTGTAATAGAAAAAGCGTAGTAAATTTGGCATTAAAACCGTAGTAAATAAACTCAAAAACCGTAGTTAATACATATAGACGCTCAAAAGCGTAGTGTATGTGCGAATTTTTGTGTAGTCTGTCGGTATAGACTACGCGTAAAAAGCGTAGTCTATGTGCGAAAAGCGTAGTCTATAGTGGGTATAGTGTAACAGCCCATTTTTCCAAAGGACGGATTAGCAGATACTATTACTTGGAAATGAAATTTAGAAACGTAACAAGGACATTGAACATTGAAATGTGAGACATATATCAGGAATACTTCTAAAGCTCCTATATTTTTTAGATTTGACAAACATAAAATACATATGACTTTGTATTCTCGCAGCGGAAAACATGTGAACTACACATATGACGATGTGCATTCAAGGTACTAACTTTCAGCGACAAAAGAATTATATTGCTCAACACTGCTCCATTGCATCACCAGCTCAATCTGCACATTTAAAAACAAATATGCAAGGCTGAGTACATGAATGCACTCAGTGGACTCATGCCAAAAACATTTTATACTTTAAATTACACTGCCCCTTCATGATAAGACACAAGGGTTTTACTTGAAAAGGCCTTGTGCTTATTAAACATTTTCATCATTTTCATAAATCGTCTGGCCAGACATTTTCTTTGTAGGTATGATCCATATCCTTTCATTCCTCGTATAACATTTCCTGAATCCTGAATGCCGTAGAAGGAGGCCTCCCTCTACGTCGCTGTGACCGGCCGTGAATTGTACTTACAGCACACAGTCAACTTGAGTGTACACGTTAATCCAGGCTATAAAGCACAGGATCCGAATTCGATTTTTCATGAATTGGGAGCGACCCAACAACTTTTCTTTCATTCATTGCTGGCGAACCAACACATTGATAGGATACATACATAAAAACATAAATATTTTGGGCAGGTAATTTCATGAACATCATTTTCCTCATCATTTATCTAAAGAGAAAGCATCATAAATAAATACTTTTCATTTTGCATAAAGCATCATAAATAAATCATTTTATCCTTGAGGATAAGAAAAGAAAAGCTCACCTCAAGGATTGACCTTCTTGACATACATGATAGTGATCCTTTGTCGTTTTTATTTACGTCCACGCTGGACCTTGTCAAAGTAATAAATATAATTCAATACATCATTCATTTTTTTTTTCCTTTGAAGCATCGTTAAGATTTAACGAATTCATTATCTTTTAAATCTTAGAGTTTCATGATTTTCGTTATCGATACGACTTAGTTAACAATCTATACTTCGTCTATTAGATTCGCCTCGTCATGACGATAGGCGACACTTCGTCGTTGCATTCTTTCCTTCCATCAATGTTTCTCCACGTCGTTTCGTATAATTTATGAATCCTAAGTTCATAACTAATCTTCGTCGCGTATCGATAAATTCCGAGTTTCAATAACTCATCCATAACCAATATTTCTTTGCCGCGTTTCTCACCTCACACGTCCCATATTTTCTATTAAAGAAAACCAATATCGATGCTAAACGATTAATAAGAATTTCTCTTACTTCAATCATCTCCTAATATTTCTTTCTATAAACTTGAGTTACTTAGAAATAATATTTCTTAAGTATCTACTTGACATAATCAACTCATTAATTAAATCTATGATTTAATTAAGTAAATCCATAATTAAACTTAATTAAATGGATTAAATAAAATCCAATAATATTTGATTAATCAATCAAATTAATTTAATTCATCTTAAATATCCACTAATTAGGATTTTATTCCAATCACTTCTTACATAAAGTCCATCTCATTACATACATAAATCACTTAAAAGAATAATTTCAATTATTCATTAACATAATTAATTAATTATGTTATTAAAATATATATATATAGACTTTATTAAATCTCATGAGTTTAATTAACTCACTATAATTAATTTGATCTTTAGATTACTCTTTAATTCAAGAGTCCATCCTTCATTTAATCTAGGCCCAACATCAAAATAAATCTAAGTCCACCTTAAATTTAAGTAAAGCCCATATCAATTTAATTCAAGTCCATCTTTCATTTAAGTAAAACCCATTTAATTAATTCAAGCCCATCTCATTTTAATTTGAAAACCCATAGAAATTTTATTCTAAAGGCCCATCTTTTATTATTTTCTCACCCATAATCACGACCAAAGAACAATTAATTTCGCCCAACACACTTGGCCCTCTTGAATTAAAAATCGCCCAGTGAAATAAAGGCCCAACATTTAATTTGTTTAGACCATAGCCCATAGTCCATCCGCATTTTTTGTTCAAATTTATATCGATTAATTGAGGCCTATCTTACATAAGAATTTTAGCCCATAACTAAGGTCCAACACCAATTAAATTTTGGCCCAATGGGAGAAGCCCATTAAACATAAAAAAAAATCGAACCCTAGCCTCCATCTCCCCTTCACCGCCGCCTCCCTCTCACTACACACTCACGCGGCGCACACGCCGCCGCTGCCTCCACCTTCTCCGGCCGGTCACGTCGCCGGTCGGCGAACCGTCCCTTCTTCTCTTCTTTCTTCTCTCCTCACCACTCTTGATTCATACACTCACATGGAACGCACACACTTACAGAGGCTATCGTCGCCGTCGACTCCCCAGATTCCGGCGGCGTGTGTCGCCGCCGTCTCCCCCTCGTCTACCTCTCTCGCGGTTCACACACGCACAGATCTCACTTTCACGTGGACAGACACACTCAGGCTGCCACCGCGTCGTCGTCTCCAGTGAGGTCGCCGCCTCCGCCGTGACTCCAGATCTGGCGTCGTCTCCTCTCCCTCTCCGTTCTCTCATTCACACACACGAGATGCACACAGATCTCTCTCTGCGATACACCAACACACGCCAGACGGACACGCACGCACGCCTACACGCGATCGCCATTTGCTCGGCCACCGCGCCCGCCTCCATTGCGTGGTCCTTGCTCCGGCCCAAGACGTCGGTGGATAGCCGAGCCCTAGTGGCTCGATCCGGGTTTAACGAAAAGAACAACATATAGTTTCTCTAAATTTCTAAGTTTTGTAGTTCATTAGATTGTAATCGATATGTACATTCAAATTCTATATATGAAAAATGTTGCGAAACATGTTGGTTATGAGTTATGTACACATATATGTCGTTAGTTTGTATTCGTAAGAAGATGAAAGAAATCTGAGGAATTGAGTTCTTACATTTTGTTGTTTTCTCTTACATTGTTGGCGACAAGTTGGAGAATGAAGAAGTATGGATTGATTAATTGAGAGAAAATGGAGGTTGTATAATAGTTTTCATAGGATTCTTTGAGTGTAATGATGAGGTTTGAAAAGAGTGAGCATGTAGTGAAAAGTTGAAGATTTTATGGGATTTGAAATGATGTGTTGTGATGTGACAATTTATCCAGTGCAAAACATCCGGTTCGATTTATATCGATTCGTTTAAATTTTCTCGTTCAAAATAAAATCGAACGTCGACGATTATAAATTTTTAATAATCGCTCTAATATCAAAACCCGATTTAGCTAAATAAATTAATAATTCAAGGTTTTAAATTTCTCGGGTATTACATATAGACTACGCATAAAAAGCGTAGTGTATGTGTGAAATTTTGTGTAGTTTGTCGGTATAGACTACGCGTAAAAAGCGTAGTCTATGTGAGAAAAGTGTAGTCTATAGTGGGTATAGACTACGCCGTCGAAGCGTGTGTATGTGCGAAATTTTGTGTAGTTCATTTGGTATAGACTACGCCGAAAAGCGTAGTCTATGTGATAAAAGTGTAGTCTATAGTCGGTATAGACTACGATAAAAAACGTAGTGTATGCCGCCATTTTTTCTCTACACCACTTTTCTCTACACTCCGAAACGCACATAGACTACATATATAACGCGTAGTCTATACTGATTTTTGTAGTAGTGACTGAAGAGAAAAACTAATACTTACTTAACAAATATTTGACTAAGTTGTTTTTTAGTATCAGTTTCAGTAAGGCATAACTTAACAACTACATCCGCACGCACCTTAGTTATCAGTCCAACCGATCAGTTGCTGAAACAGTCAATATGATTGCTAACTTATTTCACTCAGTACAAAACTCTCCTTATGTAAACTGGTCATCAATACTGACTGATATCAATAACCCTACACCTACTGACTTCAGTAGAGCGTCAAGTCTTATTTTAAGAAAAAAAATTATTTATCTTAACTGGTGTATTCTTCCCCTCCCCTTATAGCTATGAACCTCCCCCTCCCCGCTATCATTTATTATTAACTTAAATCAATAATTATTATCGTACATCGCACAGGGCAAATGTAATGTTTATTAGAACGCAAAAACTTGTGACTTAATTTGAATTGAAACATGTATTGTGGAATATTTGTAATAGTGTGAGTGTTTTGGTAGTGAGTAGATTTAGGTATTAACTCGTTAGAGATCAGATGAATCACTCTCCTACGCCATTTGATAACTATTTATTATTTAAATAATTGCTAAACAATTAAAAATATTTGTTCCTTGATCTTCATTTTGATTAAATTATTTAATTGATAGTACATTATTTCAATCAAGTAATTTAAATAACAATATTAATGGTAATGAAATATTTAGATGTAACAAGTGTGAAATCAGTAATGTATTATCAAAATCACATTATATATTATAAATATTTATTAATATTATACAACTATTATTTATTAGTATTGAATAATTACCATTTTAGGATATTTCAGAGAATATTCTTTTTGTTGTGAAGGATAGAATCGAGAAATTTGGTGCTTAAATTGCAATATTTTGGTGTAGAATTCACATTAAAATATTGCAAATAATGGATGAGATGGTTGTATATTTCAGCGAGAAGTTCCATATTCCACTTCTTTGGGAATTAATTAGATTATGGAACGAGTTCTGATTTATTTGGAAATTATAATATGATGTGGAAAAAATATCAATTAGGTTCATACCCTGAAATTCATTACATGACTCAAGTAAAAAGTCCATCCCTCAAGACCCAGCACAGCTCATACATGGCTGTCATGAACAAAGGTTAGAAGTTAAAGGCGACGTCGAGATAACCTCTGGAGTCAGACCATGCTATCAGCTGCTCTGGGACTATTTAGAAGCGCACTTCCTCATACACCCATCAGTTACGAAGCTAATTAACCACCCACACTACATAATTCTAGAAGTGCGAACTTGACATGATCAGCTCAACCGTTGAGAACGTGTGTTCACATAGCAGATATAGAGGATGTTTGGCTGACCTTATAAGCTCCCCCAATAATCTAAGCAAATTCCTTATAGATACCCCTACTCCCTACGGCACTTAGGAGGATGCAATCTCATACTCAATATTCTCAAACAAATGCCGACTTGAGCATTAGGGTCTCTCCCCGAAGAACTCTCTCCAAGCTTATTTTGCAAGCTCTTTACTGTTCATCTCGAGCTTCATCTAAAGGATCTATCCAACAACACTCTTTTTGTAACACCCACCTTTTTATATCAGGTATATAATTTGTCGATAAGAATAATAGGTCCTTTTTCCCCGGAGAAAGATTTTCTAATATTAATAAAACTTTAGAACAAAATCCTTAATGTTAGTTTTCTTAAAATATGAATTATTATATATTATTTATAAATATATAGGAATTTATTAACGAGGTTGATCGAGATTTTGGTTTTAAATAAATTCTTATGAGATTGATTTTAACATATAAATTTCAATCATCATATACATGCATAATTATGATTATGTGATTTAATTAGACTAAGTGCATATATGGTGTGTGCATGTATGATATTTAGAAGATCTTTCATTTGTCTTACTTTATAATTTAAGAAATAGATCAATAAATATTTGAAAAAAGGAATGATGAAGAAGTGAATAGGGTAGGGGTGGCTATGCATGGGAAGTTGGAGGATGGAAGGATTGTGTAAGAAAAGCTAGGCATGTATTGGCCAACTTATAAATCATGTCTCAAATCCTTTTCTCTCTCCCTATTCACATTATGATCTGCCATCACACACACTAAACCTCTCATTTCTCTACTCCTAATACTAACTTGGAACCCATTTGAACACAAGAAAGAAAAGGAAAACTTACCCTTCCATTTTTTTTGCTCTCTCTCGGCCGAACACAAACCCACACACATCACTACCATTTTTCCTTGTTTTATCAGCCACCACCACCAAGGGCAGCCACCAACCTGTCCTTGGGGAGCTTGAGGAATAAGTAGAATGAGGGGAAACGGAAGAGGACGAGGGTGAAAGGGAGAAACATTTGTATTGATTGTTGGATTTCATTTGAGAAAGAAAACAAGGTAGCTTTGTACTTTTCCTTTTCATTTCTTCGTTTACATGAAGAGAGTGTTGGATTTGTATACTGAAAGCAGAATAGTTGAGCTTGTATACAATGTTTCCTATTACCACTATTCTGATTTCCTATCTGAATTGTTTACTTGATTGTATATATTATCTCTCATACAAAAGTTAGATCATACAGTGTGTAGAAGATCACAGAAGTCTGTATGATTGATTAAGTTGGTTGAGATATAAAAATGATTACAACTGAGATAATCTTCTGTATGATTGCCTTCTCTTATAGGCCTCAACACATTCAACCTTCTGGATTTTTTCTCTCTTCTTTTCTAAGTCCTTATTTTTCTTTATAGACACCAATTACAAATTGGGCATTTTGCCTTTTTTTTCAAGGTATCGTCATTCTACCCATTACAAGGCCACTCTTCCTTTTTGTTTTCTCATTCTCTTTCATTCAGCTCATGAGTATTCTTGACGAGGTAGATAATTATTTTAGGGTTAAGTTTTTAGTGAAATGAAAGAAAATTTCAAGCTCAAATGGGCTAAACAAGGGGATAATAACAGGTAGAAATTTTTTGGCTCATTGGGCTATTCGGAAGAAAAATGCCTGAATCCTCTAAGCATTTTAACTAAGTCAATAGGGTCTCGATTGAGACTGGATGCATTTCTAGCAAAATACCTAAGTGGAGATGTCAATAAAACTAATAAAAAATGAGAAGTTGCAGTGGACAAGATCCAACATTTGGGCTCAAAATTCACAAGGTATTGCTCAAAGTCGATTCATCATACTTGTCCATATAAGGTCATGCTTGAAGAATTGAAGAAGCTAAACTACTTGCACATTTAAACGAAGATGATTCATGCTTATTTTGACTCTTTATTTTCTAACTTGTAGACTGGCAAGACACGAAAAAAAAGAACACCTCCTCACCCACACACTTTGCCTTAGGCAAAGTGAGTGAAGAAAAGAAGATAACGACAAAAAAGAACAAAAAAAAAAAAAAGATGCCCCCCATCCCACACACGCACTTTGCCTTCTATACAGTGGGTCAATATTAAGGACTGACACAAAATGATAACGGAGAAAAAAAAACTACCAAAATATGGAGTATACGATCATGAGGAGGATGGAGCCAGAAATCTGAATTCAACATGGTCAAAGTAGGCGAGTGGGGAAACATGTGGCTTGGGAGTTGTACTGTGGACCATTTCAATCTGGTCAAGTGCCGCAGGATCTTAGCGTTGTGCGTCTTGGGCACAATAACTTTTCTCTTTCCCTCAACACTGGAATTTAAATTATCCTGCCAACCTTGCATCCCTATTCCTACATGACATGAAGAAACCATACACTAGATGGAAAAAAGACACTCTAAGCTACGAAAAGAAAAATCTGAAAGGAAAAACTTGAAATAGAAAAAACAAACGAGGTTGCCTCCTAGCCAGCACCTTAGTAAGCATCGTATGCTTGACGTTAGATGTCAATATGGGTCATCTGAGTCGTAAAGAAGCACCTTTTGACCATGCTTAATTTTTTTCACTCGTATCGCTTGGTCATGTGCCTTCTACAACCTAAACATCTTGTCTTCTATTAACTGATCATGTGACATCTCTATTCTTTCCTTGTAGTGTGCACCATTATCATAAGCATCATGCCCAATTTTCTCCAACATTTGTATTGAAGATTCTTAGCTTGCCCACCAAGTTCCCAGTCAAAATTTTGAAATTCAATGCACATTTCCATTCGGTTTGAAACCTAATGGGCAAAAGCTTGCTTCTCTCATTTCGGACAATTGGGATACCTTGCGACTTGGGTTATCTTGGTCACAAGGAGGTTGTTGGTACTGCTGCTGATATAGAGGTTATCTTATCTCCTGGTTGTTGTCATTCCGTCTGAAATTCTCGTGTTACCCATCCAAGATTATAGTTATGTCCTCTCATGCATTGATATCTCCATAAAACGTGGCACATTGGTCAGTTGCATGCATAATGGCCGAACAAATCTCACAGGCTCATTCTGTATTTTTCATCCTCATGCCCAAGTTGGCCATGACCTTCTCTAGTGTGATGCAGAGTTTTTCTATCTTGGTCATGGTGGAAGAAGAAACTGCAACACTTGCCTTAATATATCTCTGTCGTCATCTCTGAACTCTTCAACTATTTCTTCAAATAACTTGAAAGCTTTACTCGGGATCTTGTCGAGTACTAAACCTCCACAGGTTACAGTGACCATACCCTTCTCAATGCCCTCAGCCTAGCCACAAAGTATTGTATCAAGTCATATTCAGTTAGTTGGTGTTGTAGGCACTTTGCCAACATCTGCTTGAATATTTCCAAATAGTCATAAAATGACTCTCATGTGCCCATTTCTATGTTGATTATCCTCTTCATCGTATTCTGAATTTGGGAAACGAGGAAGTACTTCTCCTAGAACTTTTGTTTCATTTGCATCCATGTGGTTAGGCTCCATATGGGCAATGTGTAAAGCAATCTACTCGCCTCATCATGTAATGATAAGAAGAATGAAACCAATTGAATGTATACAAAGGATCCTCTCCGGGCATGTCGCTGAACTTGAGAATGATTTGAATGAATGAGTGCTTCAACTCCCAGTTTCTTGTAGTCATGGGCTATGTGATGTTGTACATTCTCATTTTCATATTGTTAGGGAAAATCAATTCCCTAAGTGTATGCTTCGTGGGCTGTTCGCCCATCATCTTTCCTTCTAGTGGATTGTTTTCACCTTTCTCCAAATTGGCTAAGTTTTCTTATCTTACTTTTGTTGTGGCTTTCCTCCTCCCTCATGCAGTCCTCTCAATTTTAGGATTAAATAGCAAACGTTCTTCTAAAATACTTGCACGATCAGGTCGGTACAAATAGAAAAAAACTAAACAAGTAAACGAAAAGAGAAAACTACTAGAATCTTAACTCCTCAGCAACACACCAATTTTGGTAGCTCGTCATTAACCTCATGCAGAATAAATAAGTTTTTCTATTGCTCACCACAGGCGTAGCCAAGTGATAAGTATGAGGTAGACCCACAAGGAGTTGGTGTAGTTCTCTCTTGGTCATATTGTCAAAAAAATGAGGGAAATAAGGGTCTCATCTTAGTCGACGTAGAGTTCGCATGGTCGACATAAACCTAAAAACAATAAAATGAAAAGGTCAAAGTAAAAGGGAATATGGACAAGCATCAAATCAATGAACACAAACTTGATTCAGTCATCGTTGTAATGACTTTTAACTACACATCATATACAAACCAGTTATAAGCTCAACATGGTCGTGTCCCCATTGTCATGTGTCACACACACAACCATCTCAGCTCAATCTATCCTTAAAGTTTATTGACATGCAAGGGAACACCTCTATGCAAACTATCTTACTTGATCTAACCACCCACGAGGAACACCGTCAATGAGTGTATTACCCAAGCAGCATTATGCCCAAGATAAACTCGATATTGGCACTCGACAACACTTAGACTATGCCAACTCGACCATATCAGTTATACTTTCAAAACAACTTCATGTTTATCTCTTTTAGCTTCAACGTCGTGCTCGAGATCCATCTTAATTTGAAATACTTGTGATGTCTTCTTGGGTAAGGCTGAACTTCGATCAGACGTCCTCTTGACATGACTCTCATTTATTATTCTTATTTTTCTTTATGTGTATCGCCATGCTCATTTTGTTATTCTTTTGCCCTTGGTCACCGGTATGGAGTTTCAATTTGCACGGTACTTGGATAGGTCACGTTGTGTGAATAGGATAACTTAAGTCTTCCTTCACTTTGACGTCTTCATCATACCCTAGCTACGAGCATAAGCTCCTTGGTGACCCTAGATACAATCGTATCTTAGCTTGCCATCTTTCACAGATTTTAGCATCCATCCTAGTCATTTCCTGCTCCTCGTGCCTTGTCTCAACAATGTGTCATCCCAGACATAAAATACGAACAAAAGAGTCGATCTAGACCTAAGACTAAAACAAGACATTACAAAACTTGGTCTTATCAGTGATGAAGAAGATCATTCTATGCAGACTGATTTCCAAGAAGATGCTCAGTTTCCAAAGCATCGTTGAAGTACATAAGAAGAAGTGATAGATGCATCCAAGAGGCCAACTCCACTAAGGCCATCAGCTGGATAGTTGCGACAAATCAGACCTCTCAGTTTTGTCCTAGAGCCATTCAAGGATGGACAATTTAGTATCACTATACCTTCAATTGGTATTAGACATTAGCACTTTCAACCAGTTGAAGAATTATCTTGCACTAAGCAGAGTTGTGTTCAAAGTGAGAATTCAATTCCTAAATCGGTATCTCTCTACGTATTTCAACCAATCACTCTTTTTAGGTGAAGCTCAAGAAAAATCAAAAGGATCTAACTTCTGATAAGAATCATGGACAAGCTCCGAAGGATATGCTGACATGGAAAACCAGTACTTAACTTTTGAAATAAGGCGACAGCACAAGCTCACAAGTTGATGTTAATTGGAGGAAATTGTTGAGAAATTGGGATCATAATATGTTTTGATTAGATCCCAAAACCAACTGAAAAGATGTGTAAGGTTATATGTTCCCGATAATGGCCATTCTGATATATTGTCTATAGTTAAGCTTAGATATGTCTTAGTCTAAGGGGGAACCAAGTCGAAGACATCTAGTAAGGAACCAACTAAAATGGACCCAAATGACTCAGCAGAGAATCAACTCAAGCTCTGAAGTAGTCAGAACAAGTCAACAAAGTCAGAAGTAACAGACAAGAAGTTTTGAAAGCCAACCAAGTCAAAAGCATCAAAAAACACAATGTTAAAATATCTAAAGTCTATGGAGTCAAAAGGATTGAGTACAACAAATAGGTTTAGTAAGCCTAAATCTTCAGGGAAATTGATGATCTTTGTGTCACAAAAAGTTTGAGTTAGAGGAGCATCATAAAGTTAGATAACATGAATGAATCAGATGCACTGTTGTAAAAGTTTTGAAGTCAATCGCAGCCTTGTCACGGATTTGAAGATATGAAGATGAAGAAGTCTAAAGAAATCTGAGGACATCAACACGGGATTAGATATGGACTCAATTGAAGATCAAGACCGATGTTGATGAAGAAGAGTTAGATTGCTGAAAACATCAATCTGACTCGCTAGGTGACAAAGCACAAGAGGACAAAGTCCAACAGTCATATTTTCTCAACTAGTGTTTGAATTTCAAAAGACTAGTTTGGATCCAAATCTCTATAAATACATTACTTCCTCTGTTGGAGACTATGTTAGTTTAAAAGTTGGATGTTCTAGAAGGAAGAAGACACACAACTCTAATCTCCAACTACGGTGAGACTTGGACAATTTGCAAGCCACTATAGCTAAATGGTTTCACCACTTAGTCTACGGTGAACCAACCTAAGTCTTGTCTTCCAAACCCTCTAAGCTGCACTCATTGCAAAATATATAACTAAAGCTTAGACAAGTTAGCCTTGATTTATCTTAGTTCTTCAATGTAAAAACTCACTTGAATAGTTGGAAATATGTAACCTGAACCAAGCCTCAATGTGTTGCAAGGGTAGAAGTTAAGGTGAAGATGAGTAAACAAAAAGATATAGCTGTCTGGAAACAAATGTGATCCCAAGTAACTAGAAGTAAAGGTTAGGTATGCACTCAAAAAATGGGTGAAGTGTAGGTAAGAGGTTATGCACTGATAACCCAGGGAATGATGATCTCTAATAAAATTGATATTTGAAGTCACTTCCATTGGAAGTATAAAATAAGGAATTCATAAGGAGCAAGGAATTCATATGTTCAACAAGTTCATGGATGAGGATCTCTAGACCACGTTAAACTTGGTGTCGCATCTTCATTGCATATTTAACTAACAACATGTCATCAATTGACTCTAGCCCAATTAGAGAGTCATGCATCACTATGATGTATGTTTGCATCTTGCTTATATTTTGGCTTTCTGATAAGGGGTCATAACAGATTATATCTCAATATTTGGACATCTTTATATGTCAATTGTAATAACAGATTATATCTCAATATTTGGACATCTTTAACTTAACGTCATTGTTACAATATTATTATTAAAATTCCTAACTTTTCATAATTCTTCAATTAATGTTCTCAAGTGAGTTATCAATGTCCATATGCTTACATAGCTCATAGAAGAGTACATGTTCGCAATCTACATAGATAATTTTTAAAAAAATAAAAATTTGCAGCCTAGTGATGGTCGTTCGATCAACGTGGAAGCAAGAAGCCAGGCGACGCGATCGTCGTTGTCGTCTTCCTCATTTTTTTCCGACGAACAACATCAACAATCAGGTCGTTGCTGCCCATATCTCATTTCTTCTCCCTCAATTTTCTGATTGAACATCAAGCAACAAAAACGGCCGGTGCTAGCCCGATTTCCAGTCTCGACCTAACAGCAGAGTCAAAACCACCGTCATCCACCACTTCTTCCTTCCTCGCCTAACAATATGGTGTTGATTTATTAATTTGAGAATTGGTTTTTCCTTTTTCAAGATTTATTTAATTATCATTTAAGTTAAATTTTAAATTAATAATTACGGATAAAATAGTATATCCATTAATATATTTTATATATTTTTTAGATAAAGAGCTACAGTAAGAAATTTGGGGGCTATTTATAGAATCACCCTTTAAAGGATCGATTATTTTGGCCCATTGTATCATATCAACATCACTTATATTTCAATAATCACTCCATCTTTTATTTCAACAATTTCAACATTGAAAATATATTATTTTATGGAAAAAATTGCTGAAAAAATTTGGGGCATCAATTTGCTACAAATTAAAATGTAGCATTAATATTAGAAAGCTTCAAAAGTGGTGTTGAAATTATAAAATGGATTAGGATGATAATTTGTTTCGAGATTAAATATATTCAATATAAAAATGACAACTGTGGCCAATGAGGGGGAGGTGTTTCACTTTAGGTGACATATAAAAATTATGGTAAATTTTTCTTTCTTATTTTGCCTTTGTGTTGAGGTTTAGAAATAGCATGACTTTCAAAATATGAAAAAAAGAATATTAATCTTTCGAATAAGTTGCGAAAATGGCACGAAACAAAAAAGAAAAACAATTGAGATTAAAATATGAGCTCGCAGAGCGCAGACAATGTTTCGGATGAGGAGGATGCAAGTCAAACAATGAATTTGATGAATAAGATCATTCAGATGATGAGGAAATGGTTTTAGAAACAAGAAAAAGTTCGAGATTTTAGTCACATGTCATATTTACAACTTCACTGAAAGGCCTATGTTTTTTTGCATATTTTAAATGTCAGACCATATTTTAAATTCGACCCAAAGTCAGACTATAAGGTGTAATTCATCCAAAAAGTAGTAGAGGTTATTTCACCACATATTTCGATAGATCGAACAACTTTAAAATTTGTTCGACCGTATAATTCTCCAAATACTCGATATCTATGAATTCAAATTACCAATAGTAAATGTCAATTGTAAAAGCGTGTCCATTTTTTTTTTGGTAATTTAATACAAAAATTTAAAGGCCGCGTCACGGTGGATTCGAACCCGAGACCTTTGGCCTCGGACATTAACCACTCTACCACTAGGCCAACACACGCACACAGCGTGTCAATTTTTTAATCCTACATAACGCTATTTAATGATCAATTAACCCTATTAGGCTCCAATAAGAGGCCAGTTGCGGTGTGTTACCTATGGGTGAGCATTCGGGCGGTTCGGTTCAAAACCGAACCGAACCGTTTTACAAATCCAAATCGAACCGAAACCGAACCAAAATATTCGATTTAGTTCGGTTCGGTTTTAATCGAATTTAAATTATTATTAATATAAATATTATAATATTTATAATATATATATATATAATTATATATATAAAATATATATAATATTAACCAATTTAAATATTAATAATATAAATAATATATATATATATATATATTATATATATAAATATATATAATATTAACCAATTTAAATATTAATAATATAAATAACATATATATATATAATACATATATATATATATAATATAATAATATTTTTTTTTTGCCCCAAACCGAACCGAATTAATTTCGGTTTCAAAATTTTGAAACCGAATCGAACCGTTTTACTGTACAAATCGAACCAAACCGCTAATTTCGGTTCGATTCGGTTCGGTTCGGTTCGATTTTTGCTCTCCCCTAGTGTTACCTAGCCAACACCTAGAAATTTTCTCACCATTAATTAGAAGTGGACCATCTCGATATTGGGCCAACTTGATGGGCCGTAAGAGGCACTTCTGAAATATGATTCTCAGCGCAATTGGCCCATGACAAAATAAGTTTAAGCAAATTCACAAAAAATCTTGTTTCACACGTCTAGCTCCAAAAAAAAGAAAAAATAGATCTAAGAAAAGAAATAGTCTAAATTTCTAGCTGCATAGGAATTAATGAGATAAATCATGATTCAAAAAGAGAAAATCACAACCTTGAAATGATTGCCTTGAATACTTTGAAAACGGCACAAGTAGCTTATGTGTCATGTTTTTACCGACCACTCGACAACTCTAAATTTAAAGTAAGTATAGAAAATGTAGTTACTTGTAAGTATTTTGATTGCCCTTTATCTTATCAAAACTAAGTTTATATTCATGAGTTTAATCAAATCCAATTAAGTATTGTCAGGTTTAAATTTAACTCATTTTTTATTAAGTTCGAACTTTATTACTTAATATGGTATGTTTACTTTACATGATTAAGTTAGATAGATAAAATTAATTCAACTTAATTAAGTGTTTACTTTTAGGTGGTATTTACTTTGCATGATTATGTTGGATAGATAAAATTAATCCAACCTAATCAAGTGTTTATTTTTAAGGATTAATATTTGAGGATATCCCAAAGTCCGAAATTATTTTAATCATTTAAATTGTTCTTCATTAGTTTTAATCCAACCAATATAGATAGGATTGAAATAATCCTCCAAATAAAGAGAAAATTATTTATCTCAATTTTAATCATTCACTAATCCTTTGTAGTAAACAAATGATTGATAGATAAAATTATCTTAAGCAAGCTTATATAAAATTTGTAAATTTATATTTAAACTTATATATTCATCTTTAAAAAAAATTCGTAAATTATATAATACATTTACTTAAGTTAATTAGTATCTTATAACAAATAAAATTTATTAGAAATTTAATATACTATTACTGATTATGGTAAGAATCTAATATGTATCAAATTAAAAATTATTTTTCTTTACTCGCTTACTCGCGAGTCAACTAATCAAATATTACAAAGTTCAAAGTTCAAACTCAATTTATTTAGTTAACGAACTTTTACCGTACCAAAATTCTGAGTAAACTCGATTCATTTGCAATCAACCGAACTAGTAATATCCCCGCCTACCCATTGTAACAAAAAGGTTGCCATAAATGCACTCTCTTAATTATTCCATTTCCAAATTCTAACCTAAATTTACAAGCTTTAATATGAGGAGAACATGGTGGGGACCTATGCAATCGAATATTGCCATCGGCCGGCCAGCCTGCAGATGGAAGTTTCTCTGTCATAATGCGTTCAAGAATCATCGAAAATTCCGAATGTCCAAATTGGAATTTTCTCACAAAAAAATAAAAATAAAATCTCGCATTATGATGCTTGAATAACATTTTAAAAACTATATACAGAATAGAAAGGGTTGTTTTTATGTCTATTTGGCGTAGAAGATTGTTTTTATGGAGAAGCCTACAACTTCTACGCTACTCCAATCAAAACTCCTCTGCTTCTCTCTCTTCTACCTTCTCTCCGTCGTCTACCTCTTTCTCTTCTCCACCAAATGCATTCTCCGGCGACCCCCCGCCACCCCACCTCCCTTCTCTTACCCTCCATCTTATGGAGAAAGCAAGCATGCCATTCCCACCGTGCGCTCATCTTGCAATTCCCCTGTTTTTTTCTCGGGTATTAATTTTTTTAAATAAATAAAAAAATTGCTAAGCATTCTGTATTCTTGATTCGATCTTGGGACATTTTTGACATTGGTATTTTCAGATTATTCGGTGGTTTTGAAGAAAATGGAGGAAAATTCAGAGAATACGACCATTTTTGGTGAGAGGTCTTTGAGGTATATGCAGGGGAATGGTGAAAGTTTTGGAGGGAATTTGAGTTTGAAGAAGAGATTATCTTATTTTGATCAATCCGATGATGGGAAGGAAATCCCATGTGGTTTCTTCAAACCATTTCCAATCTCTAATCCTGGTTAGATTGCTTGTAATGAGATTGTTCGGTTTTACATTTAGATACTTGTGGTTTATGATATAGTTATAGTTATTTTTAACTATTTCATCTCACTATAACTATTGCTGAGCATTGCACGGAGGGTAGCACTAGTTTCCTATGAAAATGAGTTCTCTTGTGATTTTCAGATCGAATTGCGATGGAGAAATGCATCGGAGTGGTAGTAGTCACGGCTATATTCAACGATCATGACAAAATCCGGCAACCTAGGATTAGGAATATACGGCCGGAAACCTCGGATCACATGTGTTTTTTCGTGTTTGTAGATGATGCAACGATCAATGGTTTGTATTCGCATAATGTAATGTCAAGAGACACTAAAGAAATAAAGATTGGCTTGTGGAGAGTTGTTAGGGTTTCGGACGATAGTTTGTACAACAACCCCGCGATGAACGGGGTGATACCGAAACACTTGGTTCATCGGCTTTTCCCAAACACCAAGTATAGTGTGTGGATGGATGCGAAGCTCCAATTGATGTACGATCCACTACTTTTGATCAATGCCCTTGTTGTGCGGGCTGGCGTCGACATGGCTGTGTCGAGGCACCCTCATTTTGTGCACACGATTGAGGAGGCCATGGCAACGGCTAGATGGAAGAAATGGAGGGATGTTTATGGATTGAGAGTGCAAATGGAGACTTATTGCGAGTATGGTTTGCAGCCTTGGCACTCAAACAAGTCTTATCCCACAGGTACGACTTACTTTTCTTACATATTTTCTGTAGGAAGATTGATGAGAATTGAATCGTTTAGCCAAATTCCATGCTATCTCAGGACAACATATTTTATATTTATTAATTTTCTAGACCAAGATATAATTTTTTTTCTTATTTTAGTTTGTATTTTAGATCTAATAGACACACGATATCGAAAATTTACGCCCGCATCACAATAGAAGTTGCGTAGGGTTTCCCATCATGTTGTTTTTTCACAAATCTAGTCTTGTCTCTTTATGTGCTTGCCTCAATTTCTGCAAAAGATAAAAGGTAGTTACAGCAAAAGGAAATTGAAGAGAGAGAGAGAGTTTAGCCCCACTGAATATATCAATATATTATTTTGTCAATATGTTATAAATAATGATTAAATCAAAATATGTCTGTATTTTTGTCAATATGTTATAAATAATGATTAAATCAAAATATGTCGGTATATATGTATCATGTCGTTATATAATGTGTAGCTAATACGAAAATAGAGAAAGTAGTATGGCCGGTAAGTCAAAATGTTGCGTGTTACTGTAGAGCTCAGTCAACGAGCCATAATGTTATGAATGAGTTCTACTTCTTTAATTAATTAAACCAAACCATACTCAATCATGTGTAATAATTGTTCTTCATAATTAATCTTTCTCACCATGTGGAACCTAACTTCTCACACTTTTAAGTATTCTTTGATAAATGTTACCCTCATTCCAAGCTGCACGTCATCAATAAATATTCCTACTAAATCATAGAAAAGGATACGTGATGAAATAAAATACGAGAATACCCCGACCGGGTCTCCGAAGTTGCCAGAATCCTATCTTCTCCAACACTCTAGAGTATTCCTTAAGAAAAACTTATTCCTTTGAATGTTCTTGGACCATTATTACATGCATTGGCGGAGCCACATTGGGGCCTGGGCCTCCAACTTTTTTGAAAAACTAGTTATATATTTGATATATTATAATATGTTAAAAAGATTTGGTGTAGCCTGATGGATAGGACCTTAAAAAGGTTTGGTGCAGCCTGAGTTCGATTCCACTTGCGTCGTCCTTTTTTTTTTTGTCTCTTTTCCTGCGTCTTTCCTTCTTTTCTTTTTCCTTCTTTTTTTCTTCTTTGCGTCTTTCCTTTCCTCTTTTTTTTAATCTTCCATCTTCCTTTTTTCTCTCTTTTTTATTTCCTTTTTTTTTCCTCTTATGTTTCTTTCTTTTTAGTTTGTCTTTTTTCCTCTCTATTCTATTTCTTCTTTTTATTTTGGAATCTTTTTTCTTTTTTCTTTCTTATATAATTTATTTTATATTGATAAAATAAAATATGTGTATAAATAATAACACTATATATATGAATTAACTCTTAGCTAAACATGTGCTTTCTCTCTATAGATATTTAACATTTAATAACTAAATATATTGTAATCTAACAGATTATGATTTTCATCTCTCATTTAGGAGATCTTGGTTCGATATCTCTTATTTACATATTTTCATTTTCTTTTCCTATACTTATTTTCTTTTATCTTTCTTTCATTTTTCTATAATTTGTTTTATGTCGATAAAATCTATTTCTTTTCTTTTTCTATAATTTATTTTATATTGATAAAATAAAGATATTTACAAATAATAAAGTTTTATATGTGAAGTAATATTATCAATCAAATTTCTAAAAGGATTATAATATACTCATTATATTATTTAAATTATTATTATTTTATAATTTTATTTTAAAATTTTATTTTATTACCTTTAAAATTATTATTAATTGGTAGGAAATATTTTCTCTCCTCATACTGATTACATGTACTTTGCTTTTTTCCTTCCATAATCTTCTTTTCTCACCTAACCAAAGTTTCTTGTCCCAATCACAAGAAAATGAAAGAATAAATATAAACGGCTCTATTTTTCTTTGGGCTTATGCTAGAAGTCTAAGTAGAACTAGTTGTGGCCGGCTCTAAAGAAAAAAAAATTATAGATTAACATCTTTCAACACTTATATAGGACGAGGATTGATAAATTTTTATTGATATGATGTCAGATGTTCCCGACACTGCTCTAATCTTGAGGAAGCACAGTGCAGCCACAAACCAATTCTCATGTCTTCTATTCAATGAATTGGAGGCATTCAACCATTTGTGAGAGACAAAATGAGACCAAAATTGAAATTAAACATGTTTGAGGTCGAAGTTTTTGAGCAAATTGCAGTTGAGTATAGGCACAATATCAAAAGGGGTG
Organism: Salvia rosmarinus; assembly: GCA_036937905.1. NCBI lineage: Eukaryota > Viridiplantae > Streptophyta > Magnoliopsida > Lamiales > Lamiaceae > Salvia > Salvia rosmarinus. Next base: position 355,587 of record JAODLM010000404.1, read on the forward strand.
GGGCCTATGTGGGGCCCAAAGCAAAGTGGACTAGCCCTGGTTTGTTTGGACATGAGGATTTTGGTAAATGTGAGGGGTATTTTTTGAAGATGCTGGGGGGACAATTCCATTATTAAATTTATTGATTCATTTTTATTTTTCCTATTGTTCACAATGTTGGAGGGTATAGTACAAAAAATTTACACTGACGAATTTAGGTAGTGTAAACGTGTGATTTGGAATGTTGGAGGGTATAGTACAAAAGGCCATTTGTACCTAGGCACGAGATTTTATTTATTTTTTCTTCGATTTAATATGTTATGTGTTGTAGTATATATTACTCCCTCCGTCCCAATAATAATGACTCCTTTCTTTTTTACACGTAGATTAAGGAGAGTTATTTTTTGTGTGTAAAATAGTTGATGACATGAAATTCGAGACACTTTTTAGTGTAAAAGTGTTTCCTTTTTGGACACGAACCAACTTAATGGAACAGCCCAAAAACAAAAACGTGCCAACAATAATGGGACGGATGGAGTACTTTTTTCGTCTTCGAAAAATATTCACTTAATATCATTTTGGTCTGTCCAAAAAAACATTTAATTTCCTTTATAGACATGATCCTAATATAAATTTGGGAGGCAAACTTAAATACTCATTTTTGTCAAAGTGTGTACACCATATAACCAATTCTAAAATTTGCTACACTCCATGACCATTTTATTAATTTTATATATTTTTGAGTGAAATGTGATTTGATTTTCGACATTATTGAGGTTTTTATTATTATTAAAATCAGTGTATTTTGAAGTTTGAAATGTAATATGAAGTCTGCAGTCGATCTGAGACAGTGTAATGGTCGACTGGAGACTTAAAAAATATTAGAATTATAAAAAAAAACTTGAGATTCTAATGAAAAATCTTATTTTCGATCGTGAAAACCTTATTGCTGATCATGAAATTGTTGTTTCCGATCGTGAAAATAATTATCTCCTGTCGACTAGAGACAATAATTTTACGATTGGAGACAAGGTTTTCACGATCGGAAACAAGGTTTTCCACTGGAATCTCACTTTTTTTTCAATAATTCTTATATTTTTGAAGTCTCCGGTCGATCACTGCATTGTCTCCGATCGATCATTACACTATCTCTGGTCGATCGGATAGATTCTTCAGTTTTTTGACTTAAAATACATTAAAATAATAAAATAGGTATGAAGGGTAGCAAATTTTTAAAATTGATATAGATGATACACACTTTTTGAGAAAATATATATTTATATATAATTCCTCTATAAATTTCATAATTTTTACTCATTATCAACCCACTTATTTATAAAAAATACTCATAATCTACTTTTTTTATTCACATAATAAATTTTAATATGAAACTTATTATCCATTCACTTTATATTCATTATAAATATTAAAACTTTATACTGCCAAATTAAAGAATAAATATAAAAAACGGAGAAATATTGCTATTAACAAAATATGGGCCCTTTTTAGAGAAGTTGACAAAATAAAAAAGTCTGCTGGTTGGCAGTGGATATCAAGATTATTTTTATTTTTGTTTGGATCGTTGCTTTTGTAAATGTCAACTAATCTTTGGAGAAGATAAATGTCAGCACAATTGGTTTAGGGAATCTTCAACTCTGTACTTTATTTTACAATAGATTTTGTACTGAAATACTGTAGAATCTGTACTATATCTCCAGCTTTGCATTGTTGCCCTAAATGAAATATTTTAGGGGTAAATACCCAAAATTCTCATAATATCTATCTCTTACATCTATTTTCCAAAAACATCTAAATTACATACTCATTTACTATTTCAGATCACTATTCATCACACAATTCCACTATTTCAACAAACCAATAATTTCTTTATGCACTAAATCACATTTAAATAAGATCCACACAATTAATGGAGATTAAACATACTCAACTATCAGGTCCAATATGCTTCCATACATCAAATTAAAATAATCAATCGAGTTTTCGTCATTATACTGTTGACCGCAGTGCTGCCAGGACTCATTCGGATCGTTAGATTTTTACGGGCTTCTGAGCTCCTCCCGAGCTTCTACCAACCACACGATCTAAACGATGAACTCCTACCGTCGGACCTCCTTCAGCAACACTCAGCACAACCCTCGTCTCTTTCGATTCGGGGCATATGGTATCAGAGCGATATCTATGGAAGATTACTTAAATAAGACGCCGTAATAGTCGGGCAAAAGCCTTCTTTTTTATTGAGGAATTATAAAAATACTTAGTACATAGGTGTATTTCATTTTGGGAGGAGACAAACTCTTTTAGCTACCTATGGTAGCTGCGTGCTCTCCGCACATACAACTCAAAACTAAAAATAAAAGGAAAGAAACTTGAAATGGAAAAACTATGGCATTATTACAGAGAGAGAATTTATTTGCTTGAGGGTTGAAGGAAACTTGAAAAATGTTCGATGCCCTGAGCTTCCTTCTGCTTGGGTTAATATAGAGGTTTGATCCCCTCTATTATTGCCTTGAATTATAGCATCGGATGCTTTCTCCGTGACAACGTGCTCGCATGTGTCATGGGGACCCTTGTATCCTGCCGACACTCGGTTTGTGGTGGAAAATAAGATTCCCATGTTTTCACATGTCAATGGGCCACCTTCTTTTGATAATGGCCCGCCTGTACACTCCACCTTCTTCTGCCTACACTTTTGTCGTTTGTTGATGAGTGGAGTTTGCTTTTGTTTTTCCCACTAACTTTTCTTAGTGGGAATCTTCCTGTTGCTTTACCCACCCATGTCGTTTTCTTTTTGGTGGATGGTCTTCGATCTCAGAGTCACATGACTCTTTTCCCTCTATCGGCCACCTTATTTTTTTGGAGGTGCCTGATGTGTCCTTTTTTGAGGAATCCTATGCTCTTAATGTTAGTCGGATCGAAACTTCTTCTTGTCTTGTTTTGGCAAGAAGCCATTTCCGAATTCTGGCTCATTCTGGTTCGGACAGTTTGAACAAATTCTTGCCATCCAGTGGCCAAAGTGAGCCATGTTGCAGAACTTGCGATGAGTCTTCTTGCTTACCGCAACCTTATTTTTTCAGATGAGTGTCCTCTTCTTTTCTAAAAAACTCTCTGCGAAACGTGTTGTCTTCCCTGTCATAGTGTTTAACAGGAAACTTCCATTCACCGAATTTTAGAAGAACTTGAATGAAAACTTGACTTTGTCCATCTCTGTGAGACAAACCCATAGACCCCATGCATGCCGCATAGTAATCTAGTCTTCTGAAAATGTGGTGATCATGGTGAAATCCGATGTCGGGGCCTTAATATTATTCAGAGCCCTTGTCTCGGGTCGTCGAAGCCTAATGTAGTGAAAGACTTCATGATTTCCTTTGGCGACGGGTTCTGTAGCTGCACTGAAGAAATATAGCTCCAAAACGTCTCATTTGCTGAGACTTGGGTTATTTGCCCAGGAATCGTGCACCGCTTCTTGGATCCATTTTGGTAGACCCTTGATCTCGGTGAAACTTGGCGGATAGTATAAACTGAGGCGAGTGCCCCAAAATCATACCATAGCTTGACATCCTATGGATTGGCTACGGTGGACATCCACATTCGGGGAGATTTCCCCAAGGTATCGACCCTGATGTGTTTAGGATGGACACCCTTCCTTGTCTGCAACTTCTCCCAACTGGACTGGTATGCCTGCCATGTAGGAGAAATATAAAAATGTTAGTATCGACCTTAGATTTTCCAGTCATGGGCCTAAGACAGATCTCTCCTTCTTTTTCCTCAGAGGTGCTGGGTTGACACGGTGAATCAGATTGTGACACATGGTCATCGTCTTTTGCTTGGGCCGGTAATTCCGAAGAATCCACCAACTTAGCATTCGTGCTAAGGGTACTTGAACCCCTTGCTACAGGTATACCGCCCTATACGGGAAAGGACACCTTGCCCAGTCTTGAACTGGTAGCCCGGAACAGTGGCTGGTGCATTACGGATTGGAGTGAACCCTCGTTTCGTATACATTCTCTAATTCGGTGTGTGACACTAGTCACATCACCCTCTTGAATTTTCCCTTCCTGTTTGGCATGAAGAATACATTCATCTCATTCCCTTAGGAGCAGTTCCAGGTTCTCCCGGAGATGCCTTTGGGCTGTGATAATGGAGTCAATTTCCTTCGGCTCCATCTCTCGTTAGAAAATCTACAAGAATATTTTCATGAGATTTAAGAACGACAATATCATAAATATAATATTGGTATTCTGCTTGCCATCTTAATAATCTAGTCTTTTCGGGCTTAGATTCAATCTTATTTACTAAAAAAGCTTTAACTTAAGTGTTATCCACTTTTAAAGTAAATTTCTTCGCAAGTAAGAAAATAAGTCATTTCTTAAAAGCCTGTCGAATTGCAAAGAACTCTTTTTCATTGATGTGCCAGCGCACAACATTTTCTTCAGGGAAAAGACCGCTACAGTATCGGCATGACTCCTCTCCAAGCGTGGTGATCTTTGTAAGCGCTGATGCCTACCAATGATCACTCGCATCTGTGTACAGGACTAGTCGTCTTCGTCCTGAGGTATCGAAAGCTTTGGGAGGGTTTTGCAAACCTCCTTCAAACTTTTCATCCCTTCACGATGTTCGTCCATCCATATGAAGGGAACATCTTTATTTAGCAATGAACTAAAGACTTTCATATGCTTTGGAAGATCTTTGATGTAGATTTCCTGCAAAGTTAACAACTCCCAAAAACTTTAGAGCTGCTTCTTCTCCTTGAGATTTTTTGGGAAGTTCTGTACCTTCTGCATAATATGATAATGTAGGATGATTCCCGTTTGGTCGATCTCAATACCCACAAACTCAATCTTTCGGGTAGCGATGACTGCCTTATTCTCAGACAGTACCCATCCTTCCGTGCATTGATACTGATACTGATATTCCTATCAGTATGACTGACTCTCGGTATTTCTTGAACTCCTTCAGTCTTGGATCTATCAAAGCTGGTAGTTCCGCTGCTGAAACCTGTAACATAAACACCTAACTCGCAAACAAGTCAGTAGCATAAGTTACTTCAGCAAAACAATCATAAGAGATTTTGGGATATAATCAAAATACATAGTTTATCTTGATCAATTTCTGATACTCAGGAATTTCCTAGTATTTCCTACTTAGGGAATTTTTTCAACACATAATTAGTTACATCATCAGAGAAATCGTCAGAGGTTTTGAGATCTATCAAAATACACAGTTAAGATATAATTATTCCCATCAATTTAAAATTTTCCGAAAAAGAAATTTTTTCAAATTTAAATGTCACGTGTTTTTGCTACTAAAAATTGCACTTCTCTTTGTTTATATTATATTTTGATATATTTTCTTAATTTATTTGCATTTTATGGTTGATTGATCGGAATATCGTAGACTTCTGAAAAATCACACCTCTGTGATATCAAAAGCTTGGGCACGTTCTCAACCAAGAGGTTCAAAATATGCAGACGACTGGGAATCAAGGACAAGGTGGATGCTATGCTCTTTCGCATTTGCTTTCATTGCATTTTGCGAATTATTTTATATTATTTTATTATTTAGTTTTGAACTTCTTTTTCCTATTTATTTCGGGGATTGTGGGCCTGCGGGTAGGGGCGGAGCCACATAGGGGTCTGGGGGTCTCATGGGCCCACCAACATTTTTTGAAAAACAGCTATATATTTGATATGTAATATAATATTAAAAGTGTTTGTCTTAGCCTGTTGGTTAAGATTCTCTTTGAAATCTTGGAGAACCGAGTTCGACCCTCAGCTGCATCTTTTTTTTTTTTTTTTTTTTCTCCTTACTTTTTTTCCTCTCTTTCTTTCTTTCCTTTTTTTTTCTCTTCTGTTTCTGGTTTCCTTTTTTTCCTATCTTTCTTTCTTTTTTTCGTCTCTTTCTTTCTTTCCTTTTTTTTCCCTTCTCTGTTTCTTTCCTTTTAGTTTGTGTTTTCTCCCTCTCTCTCTATTCTATTTCTTCTCTTTATTTTGGGATCTTTTTTTCTTTTTTCGTTCTTATATAATTTGTTTTATATTGATAAAATAAAATATGTATGTGAATTAATTCTTAGTTAAACATGTGTGCTTTCTATAAATATTTAACATTTAATAACTAAATCTATTGTAGTCTAATGAGTTAGGATTTTTATCTCTTATTTAAGAGATCTTGGTTCGATTCATTTTAGTTACATATTTTCTTTTTTCTTTTTTTCTATATTTATTTTCTTTTATTTCCTTTATCTTTCTTTTTCTTTCCTTTATTTTTTTCCTATAATTTGTTTTATGTTGATAAAATGTTATTTCATTTCTTTTTCTATAATTTATTTTATATTAATAAAATAAAAGATATATGCAAATAATAAAGTTTTATATGTGAATTAATATTACCAATCAAATTTCTAAAAGGATTATAATAAACTCAATATATTATTAAATAATTATTATTTTATAATTTTATTTTATTATCTTTAAAATTATAATTAATTGGCCCCCAGAAAAAAAATATTGGCTTCGTCAGTGCCTGCGGGGGTATGCTTCATCGTTACAAATTATCAATTTTTACTTTGCTCTACAATGTTTACGTTTTTGTTTCATGTATTTTAATTTTTTAAGTATTAAAGTATTCAAATCATCTGGCGACGAATCGTCATTCTTGCTTCGGAAATTCAAAATCGTAAAAAAATTTAAAAACTAGCAAAGTTTATGTAAAGAGCATGATGAATGAGCTGAATGATGCGTGAAGGTGCAGCGTGAGGTGGGAGCGATGATGCAGTGTGAGGAGGGTGTAGCGCAGCGTACGTGATGGCAGTAGCATACGTCTGCATGTGTATTCAGTTTTGCCACGTAGACAGTTTGTTAGTTGGTTATTTTGTTAGCTATTCTATTTTATTTTCTGCACGTTTGTTAGCTTGTATAAATAAATGGTTCGTCCCCTCTTGTAAGTTGATGAATCATAAATAAATAAAATTCCTTTGTTTCCTCGCGTTTCTATCTTGCTCTTCTCTACATGGTATCAGAGCCATACAACATGATTAAAGTGCATGAAATAAGATGGTGAAGAATCGAAGAGTAGGATGGAATATCTTAGCTGAAGAGGAAGCAGGAATCGAAGAGGAAATAGGTGAAGGAAGCAATCTGTATTCTCGCGAAGACGAGGAAATGGAGTCAAGCTCGATGAGTGATAATCAAATCAAGGAGATACTGCAATTACACAATGGTGATTATCCGGGTATGCAGTTAGTGTCTATTCAATTGAATGGAAATAATTTTTAAATTGGAGTAAATCAATCATGCGTGCGCTAGGAGCTAAAAGCAAGTTAGAGCTCTTAGATAGAAGTTTGCCGAAGCTACTGATGAATTCTCCACACTATAAAGCATTGGTAAAAGCAGACTATATGATCTCTTCTTGGATCATAAATTCCATATCTAAGGAATTGATTGATGCCTTTGTGCATATTGATAATACTAAGAGCCTGTGGGATGCTCTTAATCACAGATTTGGAAATAGCAATGGTCCTAAAATAGCTAGGTTACAGCGGGAGATCAGTAACTATAGCCAAGGAAATCAAAGTGTGCTAATCTATTTCAACAGATTAGTTACCATGTGGAGTGAACTTGATATGGTGTTGCCTCCATTAATGTGAAAATACGATACACGACACACGACACACGACTGTGCGCAGAGGGAAGAAAACCAGAGATTGATGCAGTTTTTGAATGGATTAAATGATGGATATGATAACACTAGGAATCAGATCTTGTTCCTAGATCCACTTCCAAGTATGGATAAAGCATATTCTATGATACTTCAAATAGAAGAGCAGAAATTATATACTGACAATTTTGTTAACAGCAGTAGTTCAATGGCTATGAATGTGGAATATCAACATGTTAACAAAGGGAGAAATGAAGGAAAGCGTATCAGTTTAAAGGCAGAAGGAGTAAGGAAGAAAGGATGAGCTTATATTGCAGCCATTGTAATAAAACAGGACATGAGGAGAATGAGTGCTTTAGAATACATGGTTTTCCAGAATGGTTTAAGAAACTAAAGGATGCGAGAGGGAGATTCAAAGAAAATTTTGCAGAAGGATCTTCTGAGTCAGAAAAAGAGAAGGCAGGAGAGGGACTGGATGTGGTTGAGTCAAGCTCAAACATCAGTAAGATAGTTCACGATGAGCTAGCAAAGTATATGGGAAAATTAATGAATGAAAAGCAAGCTGAATCCTCCAAGCATAATTATAACGCAAACATGATTCAAAGTAATGCAGACTGTTATAAGGATTATAACGGTCATTATGCTTTTAGCGTGTTGGATGGAGTGGAAAAAGAGAGTTGGATAATAGATTCTGGAGCTAGTACTCATATATGTTGCAATCCTGACCTCATGAAGACCACGACTAAGCTAGCTGTGCCACAAGATATACACTTACCTGATGGCAGTATCAAGAAGGTGATGTTCAGTGGTGATGTGGATATCAATGAAGAAATTACGTTGCAGAATGTACTTTTGTCACCAACCTTCACGCACAATTTAATATCAGTTGCTCAACTGATCAAGGAGAACTCAGCAAGATGTGTATTCCTTGGAACACACTGTATAATTCAAAGATTGAATTCAGATCATATTATCGGGATGGGAGAGAGCATGGGCAATCTATATGTGATTGGCAGAAGCAATAAGTGTAAAGCTATGGCAGTGGAAATTTCGCCCAAAGTAAAGGAGTGGCACGTAAAACTTGGTCATCCATCTATACACACAATGGAGCATATGGCACGATCAAAGCAAGTTAGATTACCTTTTCCTGTGTTGCGTAGAAGAACATCTTCATTATTTGATATTGTGCACATAGATGTATGGGGACCATATAATGTTGAAAGTCTCGATAATGCTAAATTTATGGTTACTGTGGTTGAGGATTACAGTCGTGTTACTTGGACATATTTGATTAGTGCGAAGGATCGGTGTACTCAGTTGTTAAGCAATTTGTTAAGATGGTGAAGACACATTTTGATAAATCCATTAAGTTTGTACAAACTGATAACGGGTCTGAGTTTGTTAATACGAACATGAGAGAATTTTTGTCTAATAATGGGATAATACACCAACGATTCTGTGTGTACTCACCACAACAAAATGGAATCGTTGAGCGACATCATAGAAGCTTGCTGCAGATAGCACGCGCCTTGATGTTCGAAAGTAGCCTTCCTTCCAAGTTTTGGTCTTATGCTCTCCTCATGGCAACTTGGTTACTAAATAGGCTGTCGAGCCAAACTCTAGAATGGAAATGTCCATTCTCTATACTGTATGGAAATGAACCACAGATGGACACAGTTCATCCATTTGGATGTTTGGCTTATGCTGTTGATACTTCTCCTCATAGATCAAAATTCGATAGTCGATGCATGAAGTGCATATTTTTGGGATATGCAGCCTTTCACAAAGGTTTCATATTGTTTGACATGGATAGTTCACAAGTTATCATTGGAAGAGATGTCAGATTTGTTTCTCACAACTTCCCTTTCCGAAACTCATTCGACTCATCTTCAAAGTCGTCCGAGATGCCTTCAGCATTCTATGATAATTTTCCTTCTATGTGTTCTGATGAAGTTGATGATTCTAATGTATCTTCTATGTCTATTCCTGCTGAAAGTGATAAGAATATAGCTGATAATGAAGATCTTCCTTTTGTTTCGTAGAAGACAAGATCCAGAAAAGTGCGTCCTCTAGCTTGGCTAAATGACTATATTGATGGCAGTGATTTCTCAGCCTCACATGTCACGACTTCAATGTCATGTTTGACTCCTCCCACTTTTCCATATCATATGTCACCTTGTCTTACGTCTCACTATACAACATTTCTTGTTAAGATAGATAGCATTCAAGAGCCATCTTCTTACAAGGTTGCTAGCCTCAGTAAAGAATGGGTTGAGGCGATGGAAAAGGAGATTGCTGCTCTTGAATCCAACGAGACTTGGATAGTGGTTGATCTGCCGTATGGAAAGCGACCTATCGGGTTTAAGTGGGTGTATAAGATTAAGCTTCATGCTGATGGCACCATAGAGAGGTTTAAAGCTCGACTTGTCGCTAAGGGTTATAACCAAGAATTTGGTGTCGACTACATTGAGGTGTTCTCCCCCGTCACCAAATTAGTTACTGTTCGGTTCTTATTGTTAGTTGCAACTATATTCAACGGGGTATTCACCAGATTGACGTAAATAATGCCTTCCTCCATGGTTTTCTGCATGAAGAGATTTATATGTCTCCACCACCGGGTTATGCGAAGGCAAAGCGAGGACAAATTTGCAAGTTGACTAAGAGCTTATATGGTTTGAAGCAAACTTCCAGGGAGTGGAATGCAGAGTTTTGTTCAAAGCTATTCGCCTTTTGTTTTAAGCAGTCACCTAATGATCACTGCCTATTCACAAAGGGTTCGGGTGACTCATTTGTTTGCTTACTCGTCTACGTGGATGATATATTGCTCACAGGAGCAAATGAGGATCTCATTACTGAAGTTAAGGTTTATCTTAATGATGCATTCTCCATTAAGGATCTCGGCATCACTAAGTATTTCCTAGGAATGGAAATCGTGCGTGGATCGTCTGGTACTTTTCTTAATCAGCGCAAATACATCCTTGACCTTGTTGGGTCAGCTGGCCTCCTTGGTTGCAACTCTGTATCAACTCCATTTCCTCTTGGACTTTTCTTATCCAAGTTATCCTCAGAAGCTTTGCCCAATCCAGATTCCTATCGACGTTTAGTAGGCAAACTTCTCTACCTCAATCTTACTCGGTCAGATGTTAGTTTTGCCGCCCAGCAGCTTAGTCAATTCATGTCTGCACCGTGCCAACATCATTGGGATGCGGCTGTGCATGTTCTTAAGTATCTTAAGGGCTGTCATTCTCTTGGGTTGTTCTTCCCCTCTTCGAGTAATGTTGATATGCAGGGTTTCTGTTATGCGGATTGGGCAACCTGCACTGACTCCCGACGTTCTTTGATCGGGAATTATGTGTTCCTTAGTCAGTGCCTTGTTTCGTGGCATTGCAAGAAGCAATCCACGGTCTCTGTCTCGTCTGCCGAAGCTGAGTACCGAGCTCTCAGCACCACGGTCCACGAGTTGTTATGGCTTTCCTATCTTTGCCTGGATTTCTCCATTTCCACACCACGTCCGGTTCTCCTCTACTGTGATAATCAGGCCGCGATTCACATCACCAAGAACCAAGTGTTTCATGAACGGACGAAACACCTTGACATAGATTGTCACTTTGTCCGGGATTTTTATAAGGCTGGATTTGTTTTGCCTACTTATTTTCATACTGATTCTCAGCTTGCTGACTTGTTTACCAAAAGTCTCTCTGGTCCACGGTTCCGTTTCCTACTACTCAAGCTAGGCATGGTTGATGTCCACCATGCTCAGCTTGCGGGGGGGGTGTAAAGAGCATGCTGAATGAGCTGAATGATGCCTGAAGGTGCAGCGTGAGGTGGGAACGATGGTGCAGTGTGAGGAGGGTGTAGCGCAGCGTACGTGATGGCAGTAGCATACGTCTGCATGTGTTTTCAGTTTTACCACGTAGACAATTTGTTAGTTGGTTATTTTGTCAGCTATTCTATTTTCTTTTCTGCACGTTTGTTAGCTTGTATAAATAAATGGTTCGTCCCCTCTTGTAAGTTGATGAATCATAAATAAATAAAATTCTTTTGTTTCCTCGCGTTTCTATCTTGCTCTTCTCTACAGTTTATGCATTCGTTTTATAAGAATAAAATTAAAATTTTATGTACAAAATCAAAATTCTCCCCAAATTTTGTGTATTTTAATGCATTTAACCTAGATAAATTGATGATCAACACCCCTTTGTGGTGTCTCAAATTACGTAGCAGCATATCTATGTTCATCAATCATGCCTTGTCTCTCTAGTTTCAAATCCACCAAAAACATGACATCTATATATACAATTCATCATTCTCCTATTGAATGAGTATCGGCTGAACCATCACAGCTTGAACTTTGAGTGATTTTATAGATAACTTGATTCGTGCTCCAATCATCTATTTAAGTGATTATTTATCACCACAAATTTGGGTTGAGTATTTAATCCTCCATCACTCCATAATGCAAAAATTCCTAAAGCATTCTCACCAAAATTATTTTTAATTATCTTTATCTCGACCTTTTGTCTTTTTGCTATAACTCTATACCATAAGGACGATTTCAGTATTATACTATATTTTAGTTATAATAATTCAAGTTATCCTATAACATAATTGCCCCATAGATCCTATATCTATCTATATGAAGAAGAAATCACGTAACGAAGGGGATTCTTATTTTTACGAATGGTACTTCGAACTTGGAACGATCATGAAGTCTTTTGGAAAGAAATTATGTTCAAACAAGCAAATATGTCATGGTTACATGAGTCTATCCATCGCGTATAGCTTTAAGGGCATTGTGATGGAATCGTCGAGGTTCAGTAGGGACCTAACAGATCAAATGGAACAATACATAGACAAGTAAATCCCCCAGTTAAAAAATAATCACAAAAATCCAAACATTTATCTATCCAGCATAAGGTAGATCAGCAGCAATCCCTCCGATACGAAAAATAATTATGCATCATGCGCATACCGGTAGCAGCTTCGAATATGTCATATATCAATTTAAATAATCGAAATAGTCTAATCCTAGCTATTTTATCCTTTCAATTTTATTTATCTCATCTACCAAACCAAACAGTCCTTAAGCGAGTGTGGAAATGTAAGCTATGCGCATTTCGAAAACCAGAAGCTTTGTTAGGTGGTCTCTTTCTAAGTTTTTTGTAACTAATTTAGGTTTCGTTTCGATAATTTTTTTCTTTTAATTGCTATTGATCTCCTTTATTTAATACTCCATTCTTCTCATTATTGTTGACTCTTTTTTTTGTCCCATTCCAAAAAAAGAAAATAATTTTACACTAAAAATTAAGTGCCTCGAATTTCGTATCACATACTATTTTTAGGGCTGATAATTAGTATGTGTCGGGTCGTTATCGTGTCGACACGATAAGGTCAAACACGAACACGACCCGTTAAGGATCTGTTCGACATGAACACTAACACGACACACGAAATGTACTGATACGGATACGACATGAGCACTACACGACCACGAATGTGACACGACATGATAACTACACGACACGACAAGACACGAAATAATAAATTCAAATAAAATTAGAAAATAAATTAATAAAAGAAATAAAAATATATAAAATATAATTAAATTAATATTAAATATATATTAATATTATCGAATTATATGAAAACGACACGATCCGCCACGAACACGAATGCAACACGAAAATTATCGTGTTACACGAACACAACACGAAATTATCGTGTCGACACGATAATGACACGAATACGATAAGGCTGAACCCCAACCCATTAATTTTGTGCGTGTTCGTATCGTGTTCTCGTGTCGTGTTTAAAATTATCAACCCTAACTATTTTACACACAATACACAATACTCCTTAATCTCCGTGCAAAAAGAAACGTGCTAATAATATCTGGACGAGAGAGTATGCCAAATTTGTAATTTTGTGTGCCAAGAAATATGAGAGATTTTCCTGGAGGTAATCATTAATTAGCTCAATTAATTATTCACTAATCAAATAAAATAATAATTAATATGCATAATATAGGAGTATTTAACCACGATAACCTTAATTTATTTTGAATCAAGTCGTTCAGTTAATTTTAATTTTCAAGGATGCTAACGAGTATTTTTGTGTGTTGAAAATGTGTCGAAAGCTACCACCGCCATATGTTTGTTATACAATGTATGTGATAAATGTTTCTCACTACATGAAATATGTGAGTACAATATTTTTTTATTTGGTGGATAAGAAAATAGAAAATACGAGGGTATATCCAAGGGGAAATATGTGAGTACAATATTTTTTTATTTGGTGGATAAGAAAATAGAAAATACAAGGGTATATCCAAGGGGATACAGCTCAACGATCGTACTTTTGTGTGTTGAAAATGTGGCCGAAGCTACGCCCATCATATATATTTTTTTTTATCATGAGTAACCTGCAACCGCGATCAATAGTGCGCACATGTGTGTTAAAAATGTGGCGGAAGCTACGCCTATCATATATATATATATATATATATATATATATATATATATAGTGACGGAGCTCGGAAATATTTTATGGGGGGCCCAATTAATAATAATTTTAAAAGATAATAAAATAAAATTATAAAATAATAATAATTTAAATAATATAATGAGTTATTATAATTTTTTTAGAAATTTGATTGATAATATTAATTCACATATAAAATTTTATTATTTGTATATATCTTTTATTTTATCAATATAAAATAAATTATAGAAAAAGAAAAGAAACAACATTTTATCGACATAAAACAAATAATAGAAAAAAAAAATGAAAGAAAGATAAAGGAAAATAAGTATAGGAAAGAAAAAGGAAAATATGTAGTTAAGAGGTATCGAACCACGATCTCCTAAATGAGAGATGAAAATCATAACCTATTAGACTACAATAGATTTAGTTATTAAATGTTAAATATCTATAGAGAGAGCACATATGTTTAGTTAAGAGTTAATTCACATATATAGTGTTATTATTTACATACATATTTTTATTTATTAACATAAAATAAATTATATAAGAAAGAAAAAAGAAAAAAGATCCCAAAATAAAGAGAAGAAATAGAATAGAGAGGAAAAAAAGCACAACCTAAAAAGAAAGAAACATAAGAGAAAAAAAGGAAGGAAAGAAATAGAGGAAAAAAAAAGGAAGAGAGAAGATGAAAAAAAAGGGAAAGAAAAGCCGAGAAAGAGAGATAAAAAGGAGGAAAGAAAGAAAAAAGAAAAAAGAAAAAAGAAAGAAAGAAGGAAAAAGGGAGGAAAAAAAAACAGAAGCAGAACGCGAAAGCAGGGTTTCGACCCTGAGACCTCTTCAAATAACGAAGACTCCTATCCATCAGACTACCCAGGCCGCTTTGAAATATATTTACATATCAAATATATATCTATTATTTCAAAAAAAATTGGGGGCCCCCAGTTCTAACGTGGCTCCGCCACTATATATATATATATATATATATATATAGGGGTTGGATCCAGTGAGAACTCATCTTTTGAGAACTTGAGAATCATGCATAAGGCGTTGAAGATAATGCACAAAGCAAGATAAAGTTGTGCATAACGAAAACTTTCTAAAATTATTGCACAACAAAATAATTTTAGAAAGTTTTCGTTATGCACAACTTTATACCGCTTTATGTATCATCTTCAACGTCTTATCATGGTTCGCAGAGTTCGCAAAAAAGATGTGGTTCTCATTGATCCACCCCTATATATATATATAGGGTTGGATCCAATGAGAACTCATATTTTTGAGAACTTGAGAACCATGATAAGACGTTGAAGATAATGCACAAAATAGTATAAAGTATAACGAAAACTTTCTAAAATTGTTACACAACAAAATAATTTTAGAAAGTTTTCATTATGCATAACTTTATACCGCTTTGCATCATCTTCAACGTCTTATCATGGTTCGCAGAGTCAGCAAAAAGATGTGGTTCTTATTTGATCCACTCTATATATATATATATATATATATGTATCATAGGAACACGCAATCGCTATCTACTTAGCAGCGACAGGGTAAACCCCACGTTCATGTGTAATAACCTGCAAACCATACATGATAAGTAAACCATACTTGAAAAACCAGATGTGACATACTTAAACTCATAAAGGCGTTTGGTGAGATTCGAACTTGTGACCTCTCGATCACAGGAATATATATTAACCATTGGACCGTTCTTAGAAACACCCATCATATATTTCTTATGTCACGTATTTGATGATGATGAATATGTACAATATTTATTATACGTTCCACACACATATATACTAACGACCGTATATATTGTGAACTTAGTTAAATTAATCATCATCACCATACAAATTCATCTATAGCATTATGCATTTTGCATATGATCATAGCCATCACTTACATATTTCCATATCTTCACACATTTCTTGGTAGAAGAAAGAGATGATCTCCATCTCTCATGACGCTCAAGTCCTCGACTTGTGCGTTTTCTGCGTTTACTACTCTTTCAAGATTCTTGTCACCAAATTTTTCACCTGCATCAAATTTTATGCAAGTTTTTAGCCTTTATTTAATTCATTTCATGTTATCTTTTTTACTATTTTGGGCTGGATTAATTGATGAAAGTATGGTTAATGTCGACTTACACACGTGTGAACTCATTTTTAAATCAGATATATTCAAATTTTTAACACAAAGGGCTCCGGAGAAATCTCATCCCGGATTTTGAAAGATCAGGATTTTTTTAACTTTTTTTTTTTTTACATTCTTCAAAGGTTGAGACAGATATGCAGTTTGCGTCATAAGTTGATAATAACCAAAAAATTTATATATAAAATACCAAATTTTGATAGGTTAGCATTTCTTTTATTTTTATTTGTAACATACTTCGAAGGTTAAGACAAATTTGCAGTTCTAGTCATAAATTGATAATAACCAAGAGATGTTTATATATTAAAAGTACCTGCTATTTTGAGTAGCTCTTCTAGTGAATTAGGTAGGATTATGAGCTTGCCATGGTGGTTTCTTGCAACCTTGTCCCCCTCAAAATTAATGTGAATTGTCACTCTCTTCTCCGATCTGTTCGTCGCGTCTCTGTCGGATCTCGATTTCCTGCTGTTTTCGTAGTTGAGCAAGAGGTCGAGTATGCCTTCATTTTCTGGATTCTGTGCTGCATCATCTTTTGGTGGATGATGGTACCTATTGCTCGATTTATTCTCTTTCCCTTGTTTCTCCAGCAAGAGCCTCACCATCTCGAGGTGGCCAGATGCATTCTGATGCGACTGCACCCGTCTCGAGTTCGAATCCCACCAATTATTCGGCACCAGACTCGGTTCGCGCTGGCCCTCAATGTCCACACCTTTCCATTCCTTGTGTTTCTTCAACCAAAAAGTGAAAATATTATGAAAGACAAATCTTCGACCAAAATGATACCATAAAACTGACCAATAACTAATTTACCTTTAACAGATTGTTCATGACGATTTGTTCGTCGTGAAGATTTGATCGGAGAATACTGAGAAATGCGTTCTTGTTGAGGCGCAGCGTCTGAGAAATCTCAGATGTCCGAACACCTAAGGGCTGCGGCTTTTCACACAGTACACCTACTTCTCCCACCATCTCCCCTGCAGAGGCCTTTCCAACAATCTATATGTATATATGAAATTGTATTGAGCTTCTGTTAATGGAAAACATAAGTATGGCAGATTAGTTCACAAGCTCTTACTTGATCATGTCCATTAATCTTCGCCACAAAATCCTGCCAAAAAACAACAACTTTTTATTTTTTCAGATAATCATAAAACATTAATATGGATTAATTGTTTTCATAATTTAATTAATTTCTTATTACGTTACCGCTGATCCAGAGATCAATATATATGCATCTGTTGATGTCTCATTTTGAAGTATGATGTCTTCTCTTGGAGGGTACCACTCCGCCTCCACTTCGGCAACCTTCAAGCAGAGGAGAGAATTACGAGTGAGCAAATTTTTCTGTAAATCGAAAATCGAACCATTGTAATTCAAAAAATTAAATTCAGTTCGTTCGAGAAAGAGATTTCGATGTTCTAGTTTTTGGTCTGTTTTATAATTGTCCGATCCACCGGAATAAAATGAACCGAATTTATATATTTATTACTTTTAAATATGACTTTTTTCTAATTAAAGATAATATTCAAAATATTATTGCTTTCAGTCGTAGTTTATTAATTATTATTGCGGTTTGTGATGGGAAAACACACCAATTGGAGAAGAAAGTCCTCTGATACGCCATGGAAGATGCGAGCTTCTCGAACAATCGGAAAGAAGAGATACTGCGCAATGCTGCAACGAATGGCCTTAGGCAGCCCCTTCAATGTCTGCTGCTGCTTCAAACCTTCTGTCTTGAATTTCAGACACATGTGTGATAGAATCTGCTCTTTGATGTCCGAAGGCAGCTGATTTCTCTTGACGAACTCCGAAGCCGCTGCAATACTGTCTCTCTGCACCACCGATTAATCGAATCGAAAGAGTGGAAATTGGTTAACCAAAACCCAACTACATGAATTGAATTGAAATTTTCGGTACACAAAAACTAAACAACATGAAATTTGGATATTGATTACTAAACCGATCGGTTAATCATTTCAATAAAAAAAATATATTCAATTCTGCTCCAAGAAGTACTCGAACACACGACCTCCGTTAGGAGAGAAATCTTAGGCAGACGTCTAACCAACTAAATTATGATACAAATCTGGAATCGAACATGGAACTTCTTGAAAAGTAGAAAGCATAGACTTTCACCCAAACCAACCTATAATATGATTTGATAAAATAATATTATGTAATATATATATATATATATATATATATATATATATATTATTTTCGATTATTATTAGTGTATCCATTCGGTTATCGATACACCCGATAACATACATTTTAGAAATTACACTACCTAACATTGAACCGAATCAAGTGAAATTTGTTATTCAGTTAACTAATATCCACTTGTTCGATTTGATAATGCTAATATCCGATTTCCAATATCAAATTCCCAAATTTATGTTCATTTTTTTTTTAATTTTCACTTTAATAAAATCAAAAGGATGTTGCTTTAATTGCCAAGTCAATTTTGATTTTCCCAAAAAGTCGTGAACCGAAAATTGTTGTGGAAAAATCAGAAAATGTCAAAAATTCCTAAATTTTACAAGCTAATTTTTACATGCTTGTCATTAGAGTGAGTGGTGGTTTTATTTTTCATTTTAATAAAAACCAAAACGACGTTTTATTAAGTGCCACATCACATCACAGAAAATGTAAAAATTCCTAAATAAAAATTTGGTGTATTTGAAGTCAGAAAAAACTGATGAACAAGACCTGAAAACGCCCAAAATTCGTACATTTACAAGCTTATCATGAGAGAGAGTGGGAGAGAGAGGGAGCATACGAAGTGTGCAGTGCAGCAGCTCCAATGGAGGACGAGGTTGGTCATGTTGCCAATGAGATAGGAGGTGAGTCCGAGATTAAACAGCATGTAGAGGATGTCGAAGAGCATCTCCCTCGCATTCTCGGCGTGCAGATCGCCATAGCCGGTGGTGGTCAAGGTCACTATAGCCCAGTATAATGCAGCTACATACTTCTCCCAAATCCCCATCTCCTTGAAGTTGGGATACACTGCTCCGATCCAAGTCCGTCTTGGATCCGAGTATCTATCCGCGATCATGTAGTTGAAGCACCCCGCGCAGTGCACAGCAAAAAGAGTCACCTATAAATTCGGAGTACAACAAATCTTAGGATTCAAGAACATAGCAAGTACACTAGTTTTAGACTAGCAGAGTTACTTACTGCAACAAGCTTCGTGCAACGGGTCCAGAAGTAGTTGAATCTGATGTCCTTCTCCAGCCTAAGATGCAATCAGTTAAGTTAGTCGAGATTCATGGGAGGAATCGAAAAGTGCTGAGGGATCTGATAACGCGTACGTACCTTGCAAACAGAGAGCTGACGCGTCTGAGGCGCCATAGCCGGAGCATGGCAAGCAAGTTGAAGCCCAACCCGCCCCTGTTGTATGTGAAGCAGATTGCAAGAAATTGGAATGGAACAGTTGAGCAGAGATCGAAAAAGAACCATGATGTTAGATACCTGCAAATAATAAGCAAGAATTCTCATAAAAAAATAAGACATTCTAATTGTTGTATTAATTCTTGATTGAGTTACTTACCTTACTGCTATTTTCTTTGGATCGTCTACTACGACGTAGGACTGTGTGTCGAGGTAGGCAAGGAAGAAGGTGAGGACGATATCTACCGCGAAGAAGGTATTGATGATGTTGTCGACTACGAAGAGAGTGTCTTGCTTGTAGGTGAGGAATGCGAACTGGAAAGGCGAAATCCAGGCCGAATACACGACGAGGAGGACTAGAAACGTCTCCCAAATCCTGCAAAAGAGATGGTGGATTTAGACAAGGTTAGAAACATCTGTTTTGTATTTTTATTTTTCAGATAGATGAGAGAGAAAGAGAGGCTTAATGTCATCACCTATAGCATGGATTGTAAGGGGAGATTATGTGTTTTCGCGGTTTTCTCGCTCGGTTTGCTAGCGATGGAAGAAGATCTGTGTAGAGTAGGCCATTGCTGATGTGAAAATGGTGATTGCACAGGTTTTTACTAAGCAAGTTTTTCAGACAGGAAAGAGACATTTGTGGTGTTGAGAGAT
Organism: Salvia rosmarinus; assembly: GCA_036937905.1. Lineage (NCBI taxonomy): Eukaryota > Viridiplantae > Streptophyta > Magnoliopsida > Lamiales > Lamiaceae > Salvia > Salvia rosmarinus. The sequence goes on from JAODLM010000404.1 coordinate 375,921, forward strand.
CAAAGGATTAGTAGTAAAGTACTAAGTTGAATAAGGTTTTTTTTGCATGTAATAAGTCTAGACCTAACAACTTTATATACAATGAGGTAGATAAATCGAAGTTGCATATAGTCACTCACACTTTCCATGTATGGGAAGTTTGCGTATCCCAAGGCGCGCTACCGATGGGCTTTTGTGGGGTGGCGTGGGACTGAGAGTAAATGGTAGTTGGTGAATTATGCTTCGAGTTGTAAATGTTACATCTAATACTGCATTTATGGAAATTCGTACTGAATCAAGGTTGTATATACTCAGTCACACTTTCCATTTATGGTCTCCCGAGGCGCGCCTCCGAGGCATTTTGCGCGCCGTGGAAGGTGAAAATGGAGGATATATCGAGTTGGGGGAGGAACGGGCCGAGAGGGGTCGTGTAGTGTGGTGTGGGATTGGTTAGTTCTATTTGGAGCTTTAAAGGTACATCCCATACTATATTTATGGAAGATGAGATTTCCCAGTGTATCGATATTTGGAGAGTCCTCATATTGAATGACACATGTCTGATGATTAATGCATTATAATCTAGGTACCATGAAGGCTTAGATAAAATAAATAAGGAAAAATATACTCGTTTAACCTCATATATCGATTCGGTCATAGTCTTGGTTTGAATTTTAATTAATTCATCATTCAAGCCCTATAAATTCACTGAGTGATAATTTTAGCCCATTAGTAATTTCCGTCATCAAAAAGTCCAACCTGATAGTTGAATTTTACTCAAGCATTTTCGACGTCTTTTTTTCCTCTCTTTCGATATATTATTTTTAAAAATGAACAGACACCATTTTGACGACATTGAATATCTTAATTTTTCAAGTTATTAAATTTACATATGTGGAAATGCCACAAGTAGAATGCAAATGTCGATCGGACTTTATGACACTGAAAATCACTAACTAGTTATTTATGAAGCTTGAATAAGGTATTAGTTCTCGGACTAAAACTGTTACTAAGTCAATTTATAGAACTAAACGAGTATATTGTTTTGATAAATAAAATGGTTTTTTTTCTTTTTTTTGTGTCTTCTTTCTTTTGTTAGTTTGAGGTTGTCCGGTATATGTTGTCGCTAGCTTGGCAATCAGAACCAAATATGCAAGAAAGGGATTCCGGCCATATATCGAACCGCCCATCTCTTCTCTCTCTCTCTCTCTCTCTCATGTGTGGACCGACCATATTATTTGAGTATCGAGTTCTTCTGCATATATATATATATATATATATTGTGTATTTTAGACGCAATTGTTTTGGTCGACAATTTTCATCAAAGATTCAATTTCATTTATATTAGTTGGGGTTATGGGCAGGCCACATCTTTCGCCAACTCTAAATCTACTCGGTTTGCATACTTTCTGTCCTATAATTTTTTGTAACCCACTATAAATTTCACTATTTTTATAATATATAATAAATTCTAATTATTTATTTATTATTAAAAATTTGAAGCTTACAGAATTATATACATTAATTATGAAATAATCAATCCTAGTAATCAATTGCAAATTAAATATAAAAAGTAATCTAAGACCTAATTGAAATAATGAACCTTAATTAATAATTGTAATATTAAACTAAAGCACCATAGATTTAATTTGAAGACTATAACGAAAATAAATTGAAAAGCAAATTTATTGAGGGGTGCGGGTCGCAAATCAGAGAGTTAGTTAGAGGATCTCAGGTGAACTCGACTATTCCAAATGTTTTAATTTGTGGGCATTGCTTGATAAATTTATCTATGTCTATGAATTTCGAGTCCACGAGAGTACACGGTAAGCACCCTAGTGCATTCCACTCAATATCCAATTATCGAACTCATTTGGTTAAGAGCTAGCAAATTTGAAATAAGGTTCCAAATAATTATATCTTAGTTTTGTGTCAATTTTCAACAACACTCCCTATATGAATTAATTGTACAGTTCGTTTCAGTATCTTATGTAAGACTTATTTAGAATAATCAATTATTCGACTAAATTTATTATTTTACCCTTATTTAATAAGCACCCATAATAATACACTATACCACGTTGAAATTCAAGACCACATGAGGACATCTATGTTAAATTAAACAAATAAAAATTGAATATATTTATGATTTTATGATATAAATAATAAGTAAGACTTTAGATAACAATTTTTTTGGGGTCAAACTAATTCAATCGGTTGAAAATCAATCTAACCGGGGTTTTCGATTTATTTAACCGATTAACGCTTGATCATCCTTCGTATCCTGCAGAGAGATATATGGCCACAATTTTGGTATACACTTGTGTCACATTATCAAATTTATTTTAATGACAATTCTTATAAAAATATAAAATGTGATCAACCTTAATCAATTTTAAACTAATATTGAAACACAAGAAACTGAAATTGCAAAGAAAATTGAAAAAGAAAACCTAGAAAACTTAATAATGTACACCAAAAATAGGATAAATATTTCAAGTGCATATTCTGGTTCAACCGATTGGCTAAGCCAGTTCTATATAATTATACTTTAAGGGAGCGTTTACGTTTGAGCGATATGATAGATTCATAAAACACAAGATTCGGTATTTGAAGAAAAAATTATCAAATCAAGTTCAAAATTAATCAATATATCATCAATCAATCAAAGTAAACAATAAATATTTTTATATATCCATCATATTAAACGTTCCCTAACTAAAATAACACTCACATACATAACATCGCAAAACTCAAGTAATGTGTTGAAGGATCGTCCCATAATATGTTAACAACCTGTTTATTCATCAATATGTTACATTTTCACACTCCATCCTTCCCTAAAATATATTCTTGGGAATTGAAGATACGAGTTTTAATAAATGATGCTGAGTGTTTGAAATAAGGGTCTCACATTATTGTAATATTAAATTAATTAGTGGTGAGTCATGAGTGATAAAATGTATAAATAAGGTATTGTTGAAAGTAATAAGTAGGTATAGTCGTGGATCATGAGTGATAAAATATGTAAATAAATGGTATTATTGAGGGTAATAAGTATAGAATATTTGTATAGTAATTTCCATAAATGTAAATGTAACAAAATTGAGGGACGTACTAAAAGAAAATTTATGAACAAATTTTGGGGAGGGTTAGTATTAGATTTCGTGTTTTATTGAACTAAATATTCATTTCGTCCACGAAAACTATCCCACAATTTATATTTTAGACATCCATAACAAGTATCTTATTTTCTATTGTAGTACATCATTCTACTTTATCTCCTTCTATTTTACTTTTAAAGTTTCCACTTGCATGTAATGTTTTTATAGCAGGCATAATAATTTATTTGTACTTCTACAATGATCTCGGTTTGATCCTATGTTCCAACATTGCTTGTGTCCAACCCGTGTCTCACTAGTATGCTTAGTATATGAATAACATTTATTATAAAAACAAAAATCATTACAAATTTAACCAACCTAATTAATAGTTGTTATTAAAAATTAAACTGTAAGAAATTTGTACTCCATAATTATTGAATCACTTATAAAATAAAAATAAAAAGAATTGCTAAAAGGATTACCGTAATTGAGTATATTCAAGATCATTAAAATTATTAATTACAATAAAACAAAAGAAATTGAAATTAAAAAAAAGGTGGACACTGATCAGACAGTAAGACAACAAAAACAAGAGTAGAAAACCAAATTTTTCAATAGTATAAATATATAGGGATAAGTTATGGTAAAAACTTTTTATTCTGAAGAAACTAAGAACTATATATTTTTATCTTTTTAGAGAAAGATGAACTATATTTTTATATATATAATAATGTTTTTATTTATACGATAATATTTCTATGTATTTTAATCATGGTTTTTTTTTCGTCATGACAATAAGGAACTATATAAAGATTAATTATTCAAATTAGTTCCTCATTCTTATATTATTAAAAGTTTTTATATCATCCACTTATATAAATGTTCAAGAGAGAGAGAGATAATCATATAACCTTGTGGAACTTAGTGGCGAGTTAGTTATGAGGCCGTCGATATTGTGGTTCTGAAATCAGATTGTGGTCCTAAGTAATCAGATTACGGTAAACGTGAACATTGTAACACTCTAAATTCATAATTTAAAAATATTATATTTTATTAAATAGTTAAAACGGAAACATGTCAAAGTGGTTTTTTTTTTATATATGTAAAATATTTAAATAACATATATAAAATCTCTCAAATAAAAATTTCAAATAATAAGTCCAACAAACTCAAGTCTAAATTTTTCACGACAGAACTGACACCAACCAACGACCCAAAGTAAACTACGCAAGACTTAATAGCATGAGATAAATTAGAGTCATATAACTCAAATCCACCAACGATAATAAAGGAAAAGAAATTAAACAAAATCGCACAAGTATTAGAAGGAACTAAAGCGACATAACACCACTAGGCACACCCACACCGCCACGCCGCTCCACGATCACTGACCTGAAAATATTTTAGATAAAAGGCGGTAAGCACAAAAACAACGTACTCAGTGGTGAGGAACAAGGAATGTCATTATTTTTTTATCCAAACGTGTATACATCGTTGGAAAATAAATAGTCAATCATATTTAGCCTCACCGACAATGTCCACTTGCATACTCACCGCATACAATCATATCTAGTCTCACCGGCATAGAAATATACGTAGCCAATGACTCACCGACAAGGCTCAGCCTCATCGGTTTAAAATCCTAACTCACTGGTATAGGATGTACTCGTAGCCAATGACTCACCGTCACGACTCTGCCTCACCGGCATAGGATGTACTCGTAGCCAATGACTCACCGTCACGACTCAGCCTCACCGATTTAAAATCCTGCCTCACCGGCATAGGATATATACGTAGTCAATGACTCACCGTCACGACTCAGCCTCACCGGCTTAAAATCCTGCCTCACCAGCATAGGATGTACACGTAGCCAATGACTCACCGTCAAGGCTCAGCCTCACCGACTTAATATCCTGCATCTCCGGCATAGGATGTATACGTAGCCAATGATTCACCGTCAAGGCTTTCCACTTGCATACTCACCGCATGCAATAAATATCTTATCACAAACAAAATCACGATATACACGTTGGACATAAAAGAATATTTCTCAAATCAATTTCACTTTCACAAAATAAACATGTTTTATTCTACGTGTCAATATAAAATTTCAAAATATGTTTTAGCGAGTTAAAGAAGATTTCACCCACTTTTTTTGTCGAGCACGACAAATCAAAATCAACTCAATTTAGAAACGAGGGCCCTAGTTGCGACGAACCTAATACAATATTTACATTAAATTTTATAAGGGCCTAAGCTTTTAAAAAAAAAACTTTGATATACTACATAAATAAAATTAACTATTTAGAAGACTTGTGGCTATTTCAAAGATATTTTTCCAATTTACGTCAATATTCCCTTTTTGTAAGTCACCGTGAATAACTAGATTAAATAATTTATTAATCTAAATAAAAAACAATTAATACTAAGTATCGTAGCCAACATTTTAAAATATTTATATATATGTTCTAGTCAAATGGAAGACAACAGCCTATTTTGTATATTAATTACATAATTCAAACTATAACACTAGTAAAATTGATCAATTAAACTGGTTCAGTAAATTCAATTTAGTGAAAAATGAAAACACGAAAATCAATTTTGATTATCATATACATTAAATATTCTAAGTCCACAATACCAAAACATGATTGGCATTAGTAAAACGTTAGCAGAATAAGTTACCCAATTTCAAATGCCTAAAAATTGATATCCACTAAGTTTAACTAATTTATGCAGTAGTAAATCTCCTAGTTTAATTAAGAGGTGGTTTCTCGTGCGTCTGCGCACGCAGTGAAACCACTTCATTAATTAATTAATATTATTAAATTAATTTTAATGAAAATTAATTAATTTAATAAACCTTAATTATAAATTAATAAAATCATAATTATGAATTAGTAAATAATAATTTTAAATTAATAAACCATAATTTTGAATAATAAATCCTAATTTTGAATTAATAAATCATAATTTGAATAATAAACTCTAATTTTAAATTAGTAAACCCTAATTGGAATTAATAAACCCTAATTTTGAATAATAAACCCTAATTTTGAATTAATAAACCCTAATTATGAATTAATAAACCCTAATTTTGAATTAATAAACCCTAATTTTGAATTAATAAACCCTAATTGTGAATTAATAAACCCTAATTTTGAATTAATAAATGTTTTGCATGTTTTTTTATATTTTTCCTTATTTGTTTTTGACGATTTGATTCCTATTTGGTTTATATATGAATATCTATTATTGGAATCACGCTCGTTTTGGTTTTGTGTAGGGAATGATCAAGTTTAAAGCATTTTCCACAAAAACGCACCCAAGCGCCGGACTCGGCGAGCCAAGATCGGCAAGATCGCGTCAGAGACGCTCGAGAAGGCCCGCGTCCGTACTGGAGCCCAAGTTGAGTCGTCCCGAGAGCGCTCGCGTCCGGCGCTTCGTCGCATCGGCGCTGGGCGCCCAAAGCACGATTCATCCCGAGACTCCATGCGTCCGGCGCTGTGCAAGAGGTGGAATTCGTCCAGAGAGTCACCGCGTCCGGCGCTTCGTCGCGTCCGGCGCTGCGAAAGACTTGAAGAATGTCCAGAGACTCCACGCGTCCGACGCTGGCATGCGTCCGACGCTGGCCCCCGTTTCCGAGAGTTGACGAGTCCGGTCCTGGGCGAGGCACGTTTGGCCTTGTTTTTTAGCGCGCGCGTCCGGCGTTTGGGTCGAGTCCGGCGCTGCGCGTATTTTTTCGTGCACTATATATAGGATTTAAACGCTGAAAAAGCCTACCTCCGCTATTCATTTTTCAGTTTTTCTTTCGTTCTTGGAGCGCCTCCTCTCTATAAGATTTTCTTTCTTCAGTTTTCTAAGTATTTCTTTGTCATTTGGGATTCAAGATTATTGTACGGATTATTGTTATTGGATTCTTATTCTGGAACTTTAATTCCATCGTTCGTTCTTTTCCATAAGTTTTCTTTATCGCTTTCTTTCGTCTTCTCGTATTTCTTTGATATTGATTTATATGCTTTGGTGTTGATTCATATTGGTATTGCTTAATTATTCTTGTCTTCCATTTAATCTATTCGATTTATGCCTAGGGTTCATCACGTTGATTCTATGTTCTTCAATCTAGGGTTTACTTCTTGTTTAGATAATTTCTTTGCTTTGTCAAATTTTGCCTAGTTAATTCGTCTTTCTTTCTTTAATAATTTCTTGCCTAGGTAATCAAACAACCCTTTGTGATTAGAGTGTTTAGGAATTTAATTATTTTCGTGTGGTAACTTAGTAACGCCCTGTTAAGTTTTCCTTGAGAGACGACTCGGATTAACTTGTTCGCTAGGACGACCTCGTTAGATTGTGAAGGACTTTATTAGTGATATTTTTAGTCCAACAAATTTTGGCGCCGTTGCAGGGGAAAACTTTAGGCGTTTTCTTAATGTTACCTGTTTTTTGTTTTTATTCTTCTCATTGCCTTTCTTATTTTGTACCGCAATTGTGTTTGATCTCGTTTGTTGAGTGTTGTTTTTGCAGGGACGCCGAAGTCTAACTCCTAGATTGGCATCCCCGTTGAAGTATACTCGCAAGCCAAGGAAACCGTGACTGCCTAGTGTGACGGAGTTTGATCACTCGATTGTGATAGCTTCGTGAGGACGCCTCTCTCTTGAAGGAGGATTTACTACCGTCGATAATTTCTTGTTTGAAGAATCCCCACCGAGGACCATGGGTGACCGACGAAACAATAATCACTACAATGTAAACAACAATCATGACGCGAACGTCAGCGTCTCGCTCGATGAGGATTACTCCGCCCTAAGATAAGGGAGACTACAAACCCTATCATGTTGTGCCACGCGGCACGTGGGTATGAGTTGAAGCCTAACCATTTCAATCTCATCCCCACTTCTCATGGCATGGCGAATGAAGATGCCTTAAGCTTCATCAGAGAGTATAATCAAGTGGTGCAATCGTTCCCTCTATTTGGCTTGAATGAGGAACAGTTGAAGATGCGTTGTTTCTCCTATTCTCTGAAGGATAAAGCCAAGTTTTGGCTTATGAGCTTTCCCGCCGATTCCTTAGCAAATTGAAACACTGTGGTGGAGCAGTTCATGTTGAGATTCTATCCGCAGCAGAAGACCAAGGATCTTCGATCCAAAATTATGATGTTCAAGCAGGATCTAGATGAGTCGTTTCATGAAGCAAGAGAAAGATTCAAAGAGCTTCAGAGGCAATGCCCACATCACTTCTTCCCGTTGGTTCTTTTGTGCCAATTCTTCTATGACGGGATCCTGAAATCCGATCAGGAAAAAGCTGATGATGCGGCAGGGGGCAACATAGCTCATATCACAGCCGAGGCTCTTGACGAGATCTTTGATGTCATGGCGAGCAATTCCCTCCAGAAGGCATCTAGTACGCGCCGATCTTTTGTCAACTCCGTGGAGAAAGGATCAAATTAACGAGGCAGATGGTGCAGCTTATGAGAGAGATGAACGAGATGAAGATGAAGCAGGCTGAGTTTCCTTCACCACCCCAGGAGTTCGCTGCTCCTTCGCAGGAGTTCGGCGCACCTCCTCAGGATTTCTCTATGCATCCTTGTGGAATTTGCATGGAAATGGGACATACAGCAGATATTTGTCCTAATAGAGGAGCACCCGTCTATGAAGGCGGAGTAGAGGCCTATTCTATGCAAAGTTTTCCACCTTGGTAGCCTTATGAGCCGATGCCGACCTATGAACAAAACCAGCCGCAGTACAACTCGAGATGGAAGAATCAGAGCCAAGGTCAGAGTTCGGGTTCAAACCCACAGACTCGACGCCCTCCTACACAACAATACTCATCACGGTGTACATCAAGCATGAGCCCGAGCCCCGAACATAGGGGCAAAATATTTAAGAACCTACTAATAGTTTTTGTCCGGAAGAGGTCTCGACAAGGGATCCGCTTGCTCCTTACTTGTTCATCATATGTACAAAACCTTATCGACCCTCTTGCATCGTGTGACACACATAATCACATTCATGGCTTCGCTCTTGCACTCCGCCCCCACCTGTCTCATATTTTTTTTCTAATGACAATATCTTCTTTGTGGTGCAAATGAAAGAGAAACTTTGACTTTAAAAAATGTTCTCCAATTCTACGAAAAGACATTCGGGCATAAGATCAATATAGAGAAATCATAGTTGACCGTGAGCAAAAATACAGATAAGCAAAGAAAGAAAAATATACGCAAGTTGTTGAGGGTTAGTGAAGTTCCATTCCAGAAAATATATTTGGGGCTCCCCACTTTAATTGAGAGATAAAGATACAAATTTTTGAGATTCCATTGGAGTAGATACGTAAAAAATTGAAGAACTAGAAGGAAAATACCCTCTCATGGGCAGGTAAGAAAATACATTCAAACTATTCCAACGTACACAATGAGTTGCTTCCTCCTCCCGAATTCAATTTGCGATGAGATTGAGAAGGCTATGGTTTGTTTCTTTTGGGGTGGAATTGCGGGAACGTAAAATCCACTTGAATGCGTGATGTTTTCTAACTAATACCAAGTTTGATGGAGGCTTGGGTTTTAAAATGGGTTGAAGAAACAAAAGAATTTATTTTGCCCCTATTTTTTAAAAAAATTGGTGGGGCAACTTTTGATAAAAATTATAATATTTCCTAATACTAAGGTATTAATCAAAAATTTTGAGGTGGGACAATTGCCCATCCATCACAAGTTGTAGCTTCACCATCGAGCGCAAGACACACTCAAAGCGGACTACCAAAGCAAGCGAGCTTATGGTCAAGATGACGATATCCACAGCAGTCATATAGACAGCCGTCATACCCGCAGTATCCTTACCAGCAGTAGCCACCGCCACCTCAGTATCCTTACCCACAGCAGCCGCCTCCGCCGCAGCAGTACCCTCAGCAGCCTTACCAACCTCCACCGCGGCAACATGCTCCTCCGAAATCATCCATGGAGGATAGTTTGGCCGCATTTATGCAAGAGAGCAAGTTAGCAAGGGAAGCACAAGATGCGACCATTAAGCGTCTTGAAAGTACGATCGGGCAGATCTCTGGTGCTATCAATGAAATACAGCAACAACAACAGACAGGGAGGATAGCGGGATAGGGGCTCCAGCCACACCAAGCTCAAGCAGTAACTGTTCTCCGAAGTGGGAAGAAAGTAGATAATAAGGTGCAACTCCCAGAGATCGTGGAGGAACAGATAGTGGAGGAAAGAGTGGTTGTGGAGAAACAGAGAGTGGAGGAGAAATTGATTGAGGAGGAACAACCGACAGTGCAGTTACACAAGACGGCAAACCCTTATAAGCCTCTAGTGCCATTCCCGAGCCGGTTGAAAAATGAGAAACAAGAGCGGCAGTTCTCAGATTTCTATAAAATGCTTTCCAAGGTTAATGTGAATCTGCCGCTATTGGATGTGATCCGCAATGTTCCTGCCTATGTTAAGTTCTTCAAGGAACTTGCATCAAAGAAGATGAGGTTTGTCGACAATGAATCTGTTATGGTATCTGAGGTGGCCAGCTCCATTATGCAGCAACCACTTCCGCCCAAACAACGGGACCCAGGTAGCTTCGTCATCACAATTGCTTTGGGAAATGGTAAGGAAGCAACATGTATGCTAGATTTAGGAGCTGGTATTAATCTTATGCCTTACTCTATTTTCAAGTAATTAGAATTAGGAGAGTTAAACTCATCGATATGAGTCTACAATTAGTGATCACTGTCTGCGCTACCTAGGGAATTGTAGAGGATATTCTTGTACGTGTAGGTGGCCCGATTGTACTGTGGATTTTGTGGTGTTAGAGATAGGCGATGTGCATGAAAATGATCGAGACCATACATCGCTATTAGGGCGACCTTTATGGCCACTACTAATACCTTGATTGATGTGAAAATGGAAATATTAGGATGACCGTCCTATTGAAAACAATGCCATTTTCTGTGCATAATAACAAGGCCATGCCATCGATTAATTCAATTGAAAATTGTTCTTATATAGACTCTATTGATGCCTTGGCCGAGATTTCTTTTGTGCAGGATCACAATGTGGATGAAGTCTATGAAGGATCAGCAAACCTAGAGGAAAGACTACTGTTGGAAGCCGACTATGCTAAGCCAACCAAGGGAAAAACAAAGATCATCCCTAAAAAGGAGCCTCAGATGATAGAATTGAAGGAACTTCCCAAGAACTTAATGTAGGGAAAACCTAGGTTTAGCCCTCTCCCGAGGATCTATCTTGGATGTTTAATTCACCATACATTGATTATATACCTAGCATGCACCTATATAATTAATTGCAACACGTTGAGGTTTTCTCGTGTTTACCTTTGAATCTGTCGAGGCGGAATGGATCGAGACTCGTTCTTTGACCTTCTGAACTGTATCCCGGTTGCCCAATCTCCAACGTCGAGTGAGGACGATCTATGGAGAATGCTTCGGAAAATCACCCTCAAGCTCTCAAGAATTTTCGAAAATCTCTCAAATGATGAACCCTCAAATTCTCGAAAATAATGATGATGATTATTAATCATTCACTTAGATTTAATCTCTTACCTAATATTTATAATGCATTACCATAATCCTATATGGAAATTACCATAATCCCATATGGAAATTACCATAATCCTTTATGGAAATCCCATATATTACCATAAAACTTTATGGATAGGATTATTACCATAATCTTATAGGATCTATGCATATCCCATAAATATAATAATATCCTTATAGGATAAAGAGAATAAAATCTTGCCATAGAGAGCAACATGTGCCGCCAATTTTCCTTCTAAGCGACGGGCCTGGATGGGCTAGCCCAGGGATCAAATGCAAGGAATAAAGATGAGCCTCAAATAAATTAATTATCTTATGTTCAAATTGAACATAAATTAATTTATAAACATTTATTCATGCCACTAGAGAATAAATGCTGACTTATCCCTTTATTACCGAAGTTGAGTCGGGCTTGCACTTAGACATTACGAATCCCCGTATTTAAGATATCGCACGTCCATTAATTATTTAGAGCATTCTGACTGCTTAAAATAATTAATATCTTTAATTCCTTAAGTAGTACCACTCAACCTTATTATTATACTTGAGCTAACTCAACCTGCAGGGTTTAGTACAATAAACCTTTTGAGCTCCTTAAGGGGACGTCATCATCCTAAACGGATACGGTGACTCGTCTGAGATAACTAGCATGACATACAACACCGCCACCATCCAAGATGCGGAGAATATTGGGTTAGAACATATAACCTCACCCATAACAAGTCAAAGTGATGGTCAAGAACTCATACTCACCTAATACCTTATCGAGGTTTAGATCATCGTAAGTCACCGAGATCTTGGTTCTTCACGATGGTCGATAGAAGAACACATCTCACCGTGATCCTTCAATACGTCGAGACGCATCAAAGCATAGACAAGCAACCAAGTCAAGTCACTTCTTATCTATACATGACTATACCGACAACTCGTCCTCAAGTTGTCTCGGTGTGAAACTTTTATATCTCATTAAGCGACCAATCATACGGACTTCGTGATCTTCTACACCTCGTATGATCTAACTTATATATGAGATAAGGGGACACGATATATGTAATCAAGTATTCAATTCAGATAGGAGATTGTAATAGTAGTAACGAGAAACATTGTATATAAGCTCAACCAAACGCTTTCAAGATACAAATCCAACAATCTCCCACTTATACTAAAGCAAACTTTTAGTATACAATATGTCTCTACTAGCTATTACAAACAAAACCATCACTTTGCTTCTCCCACTTATACAAAAGTTTCCTTTCTAAGTGGGTGCCATCATCTTGCAATCAAAGTCCTCTAACGTGCTCGACATAGACTTATTGCGGCAGGCTTTAGCGGGTGCCATCTAGCGCAATTCAAGTCCTCTAACGTGCCCAACGTAGACTTATTGCGGCAGGCTTTCGTGAATGGATCCGCTAGGTTATCCGTCGTATCAATCTTTGCAATCAGCACGTCCCCTCGTCTAACGTTTTCTCGTATGACATGGTACTTTCTCTCTATGTGTTTGGTTACCTTGTGGATCCGTGGTTCCTTCGAGTTTGCCATTGCACCTGAGTTATCACAGTAAACCATGATACTCTTGGGCAAACCAGGTACCACATCTAGATCCATGAGGTAGTTCTTGAACCATACAGCCTCCTTAGCAGCCTCCGAAGCGGCTACATATTCGGCTTCCATGGTAGAGTCCGCAATGCATCGCTGCTTTGCACTCTGCCAGGATACGGCTCCACCTCCTAAGGTAAACACATAGCCTGAGGTAGACTTTTTCTTATCACGGTCAGCTTGGAAATCCGAGTCTGTATAACCCAAAGTCATTAGACTATCTGCATGGTAAACTAGCCTATAATCTCGAGTCCTTTTCAGGTACTTGAGTATATGCTTTATCGCATTCAATGAGCTTGTCCAGGTTAGATCGATATCTAGCTACTATGCTACCGCATAGCGATATCGATCCTCGTACACAACATTGCATACATGAGACTTCCTACGGCGGCGTGGGAACTTGTCTCATTTCCTCTATCTCATTTGCAGTCATAGGTGACTGCTCCTTAGGTAAAAGAACGCCATGTCTGAAAGGTAGCAATCCTTTCTAGGCGGTCTGCATACTCAAACGAGTAATCACAGTATCAATGTAAGACGCCTGAGATAAGCTCAACATTTTCCTCTTCCGATCTCGGTAAACCTTGATCCCAATAATGTACGCTGCATCTCCTAAGTCTTTCATTTGAAACTTATCGGATAACCAACTCTTTACGTCTGATAACAACTTCACATTGTTGCCAAATAGAAGAATGTCATCTACGTAAAGTGCAAGAAATACCACATTACCGTTGACATCTAAACGATACACACAACTCTCGCTAGGCAACTGGGTAAATCCATAGGACTTTACCACCTCGTCCAAACGTAAGTTCCATGATCTTGCATCATTGTCTTGTATCGCCTCATTTGTCGTCCATGGGTCGATTATTGCTGTTTGTTTTCCTCGACTAAATCCGAAGATTCACCCACGAACATAAATCGCTCGGGTTGACGAACAACCCTCCCACTACGACGAGGTGCTATAGACACAATGGCAACGGTGGGTGCAGTAACTTGTGGTTCTCTATCTTGCACAACTTGCTGGGTAGGTACCACTTGTACGGTCGGTATCTCCAGTGGAACTCGACCCACTTCAATTTCTTGAAGTATCTGGTGTCGATCCCTCCCACTAGACACGACATCTCGTACCTTTGGTCTAATCGGTGGTGGAATACGATCATCTTCTAATTCTTGAAGAATGATTTCAACTTTGGACTTATGGTTTTTCATATAATCATCTTCTAAGAATCGGGCATTAGTGCTAATAATGACCTTCTGATCCTTAGGACTATAGAATAAACCACCTTTCGTCCCTCTAGGATAGCCAATAAACAACGCACATCGGATCTAGCCTCCAACTTGTCGCCCTTCTTGTTCAAAGACATGTCTTGGATCGCCCATATCCTTATGTGGTTTAAACTAGGCTTGCGCCCAAACCACAACTCGAAAGGGGTCTTTTCGACCGACTTGGATGGTACTAGATTTAGCAAGTATGCCGCCGTTTCTAAGGCATACCCCCAGAACGAAATAGGCAATGTTGCATAACTCATCATTGATCTAACCATTTCCAAAAGAGTCATATTTCTTTGCTCTGACACACCATTTTGTTGTGGTGTGCCGGTGAAATCTTGTTGGGAGGTAATCCCACACTTCACTAGATAGTCCATGAACTCGTTGCTGAGGTATTCGCCACCGTGATCAGAACGCAGTGACTTGATACTCTTACATAGCTTCGTCTCCACTTCCGCCTTAAACTCTTTGAATTTCTCAAAGCATTCAGACTTGCGGTGAAGCAGGTATACGTATCCGTACCTTGAGTAATCGTCAATGAAAGTGACAAAATACTCGTACCCTCCACGAGCTTGTGTGGACATCGGTCCACACAGGTCAGAATGGACTAACTCTAACATTTCTTTGGCTCTATACCCCTTCGCTTTGAAGGGTCTAGTCAACATCTTACCTTCTATACAGGATTCGCAGACTGGGAATGGAGTAACTGTGAGATTACCCAACGCTCCATTCTTAGCCAGTCTTTGGATCCTATTTAGATTGATGTGACCTAATCTAAGATGCCAGAGAAAAGTGGTGTCATCTTGCGAAGAAAACTTTCTCTTTCTAGGGTTTGATGAAGATGCAACATAGTTATAGGTATTATGTTTAGCAGAAATAGTATAAAGCGAATTATATAATGTGCCAACACAGATAACTTCGTCATTTCTTATGATAGAAACACCACTATCAAAATAACAGAATATCCATGAGTAAACAATTTCGAAACAGAAACAAGGTTCCGCCGAAAATCCGGCACATATAAAACATCTTTCAATACTAAAACTGTTCTATCAAAACATAAAGTAACATCTCCGACTGCAACGGCCTCGACTTTCGCCGCGTTACCCATGGAGATCGTTATCTCGCCATCATTCACTCCCTGTCCGGGAACCCACGCAAGGTGTAACAAACATGATCGATCGACTTGTGTTTACTACCCAAGAATGGGTAGAACAAGTCGCTAAACATGTTTCCGTTACTAAAGCAAGCGTACCTTGTGCCTTGAGCATAGGGCACTTGGCCTTCCAATGCCCGGTCTTACCACACTTGAAGCACTTTCCTTCTCCTTTGGCTTCTTCAAGCCTCCGGTGGTAACCATGTTCTTGTTCCCATTCTCCCACTATTTCCTCGCCTCTACCACCTTTGGTGCCCATTTTCTTTTCCATTTTGCAACGAAAAATTTGGGCCCTTAGATGTGCTAGCAAGAGCATGTGCTCCTTACCCATAACTCCTTCCGCGACCACGAGATCATTAAGCAACCGACTAAGTGTATACTCGATCTTGCTCATGATCGCATTCACGCGAAAGTTCTCAAAAGACTTGGGCAGTGTATTAAAGATGATATCGACCTTGGCTTCGCCGTCAATACCTCCTCCCAACTGATCAAGACTATCCATGAGATGAGTCATGTGAGAGACATGTTCATGGACCGAACTTCCTTCTTCCATCTTACACGCCAAGATTTCTCTCATTGTGTGGAAGCGGACTGTCCGATCCGACTGTCCAAACTTACTCTCGAGACTTGACCAAATATCAGTCGCGTCTACCATCGACTGATGCTGCAGCTGCAAGCCTTTGGACATAGTAGTCATCATATAGCATTTAGCCATATTGTTTGACTTATTCCAAAGTCTGCTTGACTCTCGCTGCTCATTAGTCGATGCGTCAGTAAGGGCATCGGGTTTAGGAGTAGTGAGAACAAACATGTTTTCTTTAGCGATAAGAACATATTCCATGTTTCGTTTCCACTCGATAAAATTTGGACCGGATAACGGATTTTGTGCGAGCATATTGATAATCGGTGTAAGAGACATATCTGAAACGATAATGTAAACACATAAGCATACGATCGCACATAATTCGTAACAATAATATTGTAACCTTTTGATAAAACAATATTAATTGAAACCTCCAATCGCCCAAGGAATCCCACATGCAAGCCACCGTGTGGGCGTTTACATGAAACCCTTCACCGGACTAAAATATACCTTTTAGTCGTTTAATTTCAATCAATGTCAACTTATCCTTTTGACAAATGAAATTAACGATTGGACCTTATTAGACCACATCACTATCACAAGAAGGGACTTCGTGGGAAGTTGTACTGAGGTGATGTCTAAGCAATGACCACATTTTAACGTGACAATTCTTAGAATTAGCATACTCATTAGGACCATACCGCTTCCAATTCAAATTCTTTTGTTATCTCATTTTATATCTATCTCTAGAGAACTTATGAAAATCGCACATGCAAGCCACGCGTGTGGACGTTTACACATGAAACTCCCACTTCTCAATAGATTTAAAATGTTTTATTTAGAAATCTCATCTAACAAACTTATGATAAACAGTGCAAGCAAGCCACGCGTGTGGACGTTTACTCACAGTGTGTATCACTTTGTTTAGAGATCAAAAAGTGGAGGTCTTGATATTTTAATTTAAAATTAATTTGTCGGTTTGCTTGCTTAGTCTTTTTGTTCAAAAGGTTTGTCCATGCAGATCACGTAATCCTAGCATGCTTTTCTATATAACTCAACATGTAAAACATGCTCGCAGAATTCTAAAATATGCTTGAAAACGCGATAAACCTAGCATGCTTACTATGCGCACCCAATTACGAAAACACTTAAAGGTTTGTCAACGTAATTTAAACATACATAGCATGCTACTGCATAATTTAAACATCTACGACATGCAATGAACGATAAAAATAAAATAAAACGTTCATCGTGGCTCACTCGTGGAATCGCACTTTCCCGCCTAATCTATTACATAGAAATGCAAAGTCGGATCTTTATAATCTTCGAAAATGGGCCTCGCGTGCACGGGCGGGGACGGACTCGTGTGCAAACGGACGACTTCGGATTCGAAAAAGCGGATAGATCCGGGCTCGGCCCGTCCGCGGCGGCGTCGCGGCCGCAGCGCCGCGTGCGACCCGCCGCACGACCTATTTTCCGTCGTCTCGATCGGTCGCTTTCGTCTTCGCTTTATTTTTACGATAAATTTAAAAAAAAAAATAATCTAACCACGGATTTTCTCGTGGTGAAAACAAAATCCGAAAAAAAAAACGAGCCACGATGAGCGATGGATCCAACAAATAATATATAGCGCACGTAATAATCAAACGTGAATTAATCCAGCAGAGCCAAGATTACAACCTCGCTCGATACCAATTGTAGGGAAAACATAGGTTTAGCCTCTCCAGGATCTATCTTGGATGTTTAATTCACCATACATTGATTATATACCTAGCATGCACCTATATAATTAATTGCAACACGTTGGGGTTTTCGTGTTTACCTTTGAATCTGTCGAGGCGGAATGGATCGAGACTGGTGCTTTGACCTTCCGGACTGTATCCGGTTGCCCGATCTCCAACGTCGAGTGAGGACGATCTATGGAGAATGCTTCGAAAATCACCTCAAGCTCTCAAGAATTTTCGAAAATCTCTCAAATGATGAACCTCAAATTCTCAAAAATAATGATGATGATTAATAATCATTCACTTAGATTTAATCTCTTACCTCATATTTATAATGCATTACCATAATCCCATATGGAAATTATCATAATCCCATAATCCTATATGGAAATTACCATAATCCCATATGGAACCATAACCATAATCCCATATGGAAATTACCATAATCCTTTATGAAAATTACCATAATCCCATATGGAAATTACCATAAACCTTTATGGAAAGGATTATTACCATAATCTTATATGGAAAGGATCTATGCATATCCCATAAATATAATAATATCCTTATAGGATAAAGAGAATAAAATCTTGCCATAGAGAGCAACATGGGCCGCCAATTTTCCTTCTAAGCGACGGGCTGGATGGGCCGACCAGGATCAAATGCGAGGAATAAAGATGGGCCTCAAATAAATTAATTATCTTATATTCACCCGAACATAAATTAATTTATAAACATTTATTCATGCCACTAGAGAATAAATCTTGACTTACCCTTTATTACCGAAGTTGAGTCGGGTTTGCACTTAGACATTATGAATCCCGTATTTAAGATATCGCACGTCCATTAATTATTTAGAGCATTCGATTGCTTAAAATAATTAATATCTTTAATTCCTTAAGTAGTACCACTCAACCTTATTATTGTACTTGAACTAACTCAACATGCAGGGTTTAGTACAATAAACCTTTTGAGCTCCTTAAGGGGACGTCATAATCCTAAACGGATACGGTGACTCGTCTGATAACTAGCATGACATACAAGCACCGCCACCACCCAAGATGCGAAGAATATTGGGTTAGAACATATAACCTCACCCATAACAAGTCAAAGTGATGGTCAACAACTCATACTCACCTAATACCTTATCGAGGTTTAGTTCATCGTAAGTCACCGAGATCTTGGTTCTTCACGACGGTCGATAGAAGAACACATCTCACCGTGATCCTTCAATACGTCGAGACGCATACCGATATAGACAAGCAACCAAGTCTAGTCACTTCTTATCTATACCGCAGCTATACCGACAACTCGTCCTCAAGTTGTCTCACCGTGAAACTTTTATATCTCATTAAGCGACCAATCATACGGACTTTTGTGATCTTCTACACATCGTATGATCTAACTTATATATAAGATAATGGGACACGATATATGCAATCAAGTATTCAATTCGGATAGGAGATTGTAATAGTGGTAACATGAAACATTGTATACAAGCTCAACCAAACCGCTTTCCAAGATACAAATCCAACACTTAAAGTACATCTTCCTTGAGGAAGGTGGACAAAAGCCCGTGATTATCTCTGCCAATCTTATCGATTCCCAAGATTCTCGGTTGGTTCTTTGTTTTGAAGAGACACAAGCTTGCTTTCGGTGGAGTTCGACGATATCAAGGAATCGGTCCCGCTATGTGCATGCACAAAATCCGACGAAGAAGAGCACGCCCACGAGAGATGGATAGAAGACTTAATCCAAGACTAATGGAGTGGTAAAGAACGAGATCCTCAAACTCCTAGAAGAAGGAATCATCTTTCCAATTGTCGACAAAATGGGTCACCCACCCATGTCGTGCCCAAAAAGAAGGAATAACGATGGTCCTTAACGAGAAAGGAGTTGGTGCCCACGAGACCGTCACCTTGGATGATTTAATGTGCATCGACTATCGAAAGCTTAATGCTTCCACCAAAAAGGATCATTTTCCCATTCCTTTCATTGACCAAATGTTAGATAAGTTGGCTGGTAATGAATTTTATTGTTTTCTTGATGGCTTGTCAGGTTACTATCAGATTGCTATAGACCCGACGGATCAAGCCAAGACTGCGTTCACGAGCCCATTTGGAACATATGCTTTTCGAAGGATGGTATTCGGACTCTGCAATGCTCCAGGTACTTTCCAGCGATGTATGATGTTTGTCTTTTCTGACATGATAGGAGATTTTGTAGAGATCTTTATTGATGATTTTTCTGTGTTTGGTTCATCATTCGATGACTGTTTAGAAAAGATTGAACGTGTACTTAGTCGTTGTGTGGAATATAGCCTTACTCTAAGTTGGGAGAAAAGTCACTTTATGGTCAGAAACGACATTGTTTTGGGTCACATAGTTTCTAGTCGTGGAATAGAGGTCGATACGGCAAAGGTAGAGGTAATTGAAAAATTACCACCATCCAGTGATGTTAAAGGAATCCGAAGTTTCTTAGGACACGCGGGATTTTATCGTCGTTTCATTAAGGACTTTTCAAAAATTTCCCAACCTCTTTGTCGTTTGCTTGCTCAGGATACGCTTTTCAATTTTGATAATGATTGCCTTGTTGCTTTTAATACTTTAAAAGAGAAACTGAGCACTGCACCTGTCATCGTCGGTCCCAATTGGTCCATTCCTTTTCAAATTATGTGTGATGCTTCTAACTCTGCTGTTGGAGCTGTTTTAGGTCAACGTGTGGATCGGATGTTACGTGTAATTTACTATGCTAATTTAACTCTTAATCAGGCTCAAATGAATTATACCACTACTGAAAAAGAGATGCTTGCTGTAGTTTTTGCACTTGATAAATTTCGTCCACATATTATTGGTTCTCAAGTGATAATTCATAGTGATCATCTTTGCTCTTCGCTATCTCGCGACCAAACCTCGAAGCAAGCTGAGGCTAATTCATTGGGTGCTCCTGTTACAAGAATTTGATCTAAAGATTCGTGATAGAAAAGGTAGTGAGAACATTATGGCAGATCACTTATCTCGTTTAGATCACCTCCCTTACTTTGAATCTCGATGCTATTAAGGATTCTTTCCCATTTGAGCATGCTTATAGTGCCTCTTCTGTGCCTTGGTATGCTGACATTGTTAATTATCATGTGGTGAGTTGAGGCCTGACCTTACCTCCCAAGAGAGGAAGCGTTTTCTTTCTCTGCGAGCATATTATTTGGAGGATCCCTATCTTTTCAAGTTAGGGAAGGATGAGATAATCTGTCGATGCATCCCAGATGAGGAGCACACCAAGGTCCTTGAGATGTGCCATCAAGCTCATTGTGGTGGACATTTGGAGGACAAAAGATGCGCACA
This sequence comes from Salvia rosmarinus, assembly GCA_036937905.1. Classification (NCBI taxonomy): domain Eukaryota; kingdom Viridiplantae; phylum Streptophyta; class Magnoliopsida; order Lamiales; family Lamiaceae; genus Salvia; species Salvia rosmarinus. Next base: position 397,217 of record JAODLM010000404.1, read on the forward strand.
AGGTGTTACAATCCGGTTTATTTTGGCCCACTTTTTCAAAGATTCTCATACCTATTGTTTGTCTTGTGATCGGTGTCAAAAGGTAGGTTCAATTGGACGTAGGAGTGAGATGCCTCTTAATAACGTCTTAGTAGTTGAGGTTTTTGATGTTTGGGGAATAGATTTTATGGGACCTTTCCACAAATCTATGGGGTACGAGTATTTTTTACTTGCCGTTGATTATGTGTCTAAGTGGGTTGAGGCTATCCCCACTAGGACATGTGATTCTTACATTGTACTCAAGTTCGTGCAGGAAAACATCTTATGCAAGTTTAGATTTCCACGAGCTATCATTAGTGATGGCGGGAAACACTTTTGCAATAAGTTGTTTGATAAACTCATGAAAATGAATGGCATCACGCACAAGATTGCTACCCTATATCATCCACAGACGTCGGGACAGGCCGAGACTAGCAATCGACAAATCAAGGGAATTCTTGAGAAGACGGTGCAGCCATCCCGCAAGGATTGGAATAGTAAACTCAATGAGGCATTGAGGGCATACCGCACGGTATTTAAAAGTATTTTAGGGATGAGCCCATATCGCATCGTCTATGGAAAAGCTTACCATTTTCCCGTCGAGATAGAACATAAGGCATATTGGGCCATTAAGACTTCAAACTTTGATCTCTCTAAAGCCTTAGAGCACCGTTCACTCCAAATGTCCGAATTAGACGAGCTCCGTAACGAAGCCTATGACAATGCGCGCGTCTATAAAGATAAGGTCAAAAAGCTTCATGATTGTCGAATCGTGCATAAGGATTTGAAGCCGGGAATGAAGGTGTTGTTATTCAACTCTCGTTTGAAGTTATTTCCCGGAAAGCTTAAATCCCGTTGGAGTGGACCTTTTGTTATTAAAGAAGTGTTTCCTTATGGGTCGGTGAGCCTCGTGAAAGAAGGAAGTACAGAGTCGTTCCCATTTAATGGCCATAGAGTAAAATCGTACCTTGAGGGAAATTTATCTAGCGTAATGGTGGAATCAATCTATGTTTGCGATCCTCCGTCCATCTGATCAATTTTCGTCGAGCTTATGACGATAAACAAGCGCTTCGTGGGAGGCAACCCACGTTTCTTTCTGTTTTGTTCGTGTTTTCTTTTCGTTTTGTTTTTATTTATGTTTTGATCGTTGTTTTTCGTTTGGTTCTATGTGGTGCAGGATTTGAAGTCGATTTATCGAGGAGTTGCGGAAAAAGGGAATCCAAGCGTCGGACGCATGTCAACCGACGCTGAGCATACGTAAAATTACATCCAGAGGGTACCCACAGCACCGGGACGCGCCAACCGTGGGGTACTATTGAAAAGAATCTGAGGAGTTTACCAGTATTTGGGCCTTGACGAAACCGGCCAGGTGTGAATAAAAAATGGGCAGAGAAGCTGACCCAACGTCGGACGCAATGAAACCGACGCTGGGTCCTTTAATATAATTTTTTTTATTAATTATATAGTATCGAGAGTTAGGTTTCTCATACCCTAATCATTTTTTTTACTCCCCAGCGCCGCTCATCTCTCTCTCTCTCTCTCTCTCTCTCTCTCTCTCTCGACGCCGCTTAACTAGCGCTACCAACCCATCGCTCGATGAACTCTCCATCCGGCGCTCAAGTATTTCCGGTACTTTCGGCTCACGCGTCATGTACAAACCGCGATTCCACCCGTCCGGCATCTCGCCCAGCAACGTCGCACGCCTCAAGCCCCAACGCCCACTCCCGTCCGGCGTTTCATATCCAGCGCCCGCTTACATCCTCCGTCCGACGCTTCCCTTAGCGCCGCGGGCCTCGCGCCCCAGCGCCATCCTCCGTCTGGCGCCTCAGATCCGTCCGGTGCTTCCCTTAGCCCCGCGCACCTCGTACCCCAGCGCCATCCTCCATTCGGCGCCTCAGATCCGTCCGGCGCTACACTCAGCGCCGCGCGCGCTTCCTCGCCTTCGCCTCGCTCCGTCCGCTTTAGCGCTTGCGCGCACCAAGGCCATATGCCGATACGCCGTCCGTCGGCGTTTTGTCAAACACCAGTGACACATCCCATCGCGTCGCCTCGCCTCCGTCCGGTGCTATCTTCAAGTGCCACGCACCACAGCTCCAGTGCTCAGCCTCGTTCTTAAATTTAGTGCCCTCTTACACGTATTTCAATATGGTTCGGACTAAGAATGCTGCCGGCTCTAGTTCCCATCATCCTCGAGACGATGATGTTCCTATGGAGGAACCAGTGGAAGATATCAGCATCATGTACTCAGCCACTTTTCCTATTTATAATCCGGTGGAAGGTACATATTATAGACGATTTGCATTTCAAGATATCACTCATCCGCGTAAATTCAATTGGCAATTGATGCAAAGTTTAGGTCTTGAGGATAGAGTAAAGAAATATTTGAAAAATTTAGGATTGATGCAATATGCTATGATGGATTTACCTGGTTACTCTCCGTTGTTGATTGAATTTTATTGTACGATGAATATTGATGATGAATCCGATATATTGACCTATCGTCTGTTGGGGCAAGAGTATGCTGTCACACCTCGTATTATGAAGGGGGTGTTTGGATTTCCGACTTCAGGTGCACGTGGTGTACCCCCTTCATTCAATGTCAGAGAGGCTTGGAAAGAATTATTAGGGTTTAATAACTGGTCATCAGTTGGAATGCCGAGTGGATTCATCAATGATGCAACATTGGCAATGGTCCATAAATTTATCGCATTCAATGTATTCAGAAATTAGTAGGCCAACAAGGTCAATACTGCTGAGGTCTTCTTG
>JAODLM010000421.1:0-140283 GCA_036937905.1 Salvia rosmarinus
TTTTCTAACACAAAAGGTGTAAGTATAGGGTGGCAGCATTCGTATCCACGGGGTAGGCCGTGAAGCTAACTTCAGCGATGATTCATCATTATCAGAGCAACAAACATGGTTTGGTAAGATTTTAGGGCTGAATTCAATCAAAGCAAGGGTAACAAAACAGAAGTAAATTAAAGCAATAAACACTCGGGTTAAAAACAGAATAAACGACTAACCACAGGGATGCATTAATCCTATCCACAACGTATGTTTATCCTGCTTCCTATTAACCAATTTTAATCCGATAAGATGGAAGATCACATATATAACCGACAATTTCTATTACGACAAAAGCGGTAATTACTAGTTTCCCATTACATGCTCTCTAGGTGAAAACAAGCAACTCCAAGCGGATCACAAAGAATATGCTTCCTATGAATATCCTATCTCAAATTCGACTCGAGGTTTTCAGTATCATGCATTCGATATCGATTGACAATTAACACAATTACGTAATTAACCGACAACTAAATATCATCAAGATTGATCGAAATCAACACATATAAATAAGCACAATCGAATCATGAATCAATGATGGACGGTAAATAGCGATAACGGAATCACAACATATAGGATCGAATCATGCAAACCCTAGGATTAGACGAAAAACTAGCCGACATAATAACAGAATAAAATACGATTTAACCATAAAGCGATAAATATATAAAACCCGTGATGAAGCGTTGATGAACAATCGTTGGGCTTGAATCCCAACCTCAGGTAACGAGGAAGTGCAAGATTGTCCGACGAAGCGTTCGGATCGTGAACTAAGATAAATAAATGAAGAACAATGCGTAAAACAACTCTAGAATGAAACTAGATGGAACCTAAAGCTAAAAATCTGGAAAACTTATGAAAAACGAGAGAAAGAGGCTCGAATCGTATGGGCGAAGTTAGGCGGAGGGGTGCCTATATATGGCACACCCCAAACCCTAGTTTCTCCTTCGCGACTGTCTCACGACCACCCTTCGCGTCGCTAGTGTGTCGAGCGAGGTAAGTCTCGCCTGCCTCTAGCTGGCGGTTGCCTCTTTTCCTTGACCGGGCTAGCGGCCAACAGTAGCCGATCGCGTTGAGCTTTTCGGCGGCTTGCTTCGACGCAGTCGCTCGCGGCGTCGCTTCTGCAGCGGTTACCTGGCCATCCTAGCGACCGCTAGGATGGTCGCTAGAAGCAGAGAGTGTATATTGGCTCTGCATCGTTCCTTGCTTCGATTTTCAACATGGACCTACACAACACCAAAAGAACACCCAAAGCGTATCTTCGAAATAGATAAAACATTAAGAATCGATACGTGACGCACATTAAGCGAGCTAAACTCATTTTCAAATATCAACTATAAGCGTGTAAAATCGCGTTTATCAAACCCCCAAACTTAAATCATTGTTTGTCCTCAAACAAAACCAAAACGAAGACACAACGAAGAGATCACGAGCGTAGCAGATGATAACCATTCTAGGCCTCGAAACATATCAACGCTCAAAAACATTAATGCACATGACGAGCGTTAGTCAACTCAACACAAACAACAATTTACGGCAAAACTCATTTAATTCAACCCTCACAACGGCATGTGTGTAAAATATAGGATACACTCAACTCTAAAGAAATGTAGGCGTGTATACACTCAGCGATCAATGCAATGCAACATCTTACCATAGGCTTGCCGTTCTCTCTCCACCGCGATCGTTTCAAATTAGGATCAAAGAGGTCTTTTCATAGGTTGTAATGTAGGCACATTGGTTAAGGTAGGATAAAATATGGCTAAGTGACTCAGAATATTCCACACCCCCATTTATACTTTTCGCACATATGGACTTGTCCATTTTCTCTTCTTTCCCAACGTCTAAATCAATGTTTAATGCCAGAGAGGTACCTATACTTTGATCAAAAGACCTTATGCTCAACACTCATAGTGAACTTAATATTTTTCTTTTCTTTCTTTTCTAGAGCTTATAGGGTTTATCTTATACAACAAAGGTACTATTCTTCACCACGGATGTATTTTCTACGAAACTTTTCTCATCATAACTACATCAAAATTTCAACCCTTTTGATTCCATATCCTCACCTCCTATCATCCGGTTAATCGAAAGAAAAAGTCTAATAAAGGCTCAAAGAGGACAAATGGTATATATCGTCGGGTTAGTGTTTGGGTGAATATTTGGTTAACAAAGATGGCCTTTATCCTTTCAAATTAAAACACATATTGCGTCTCGACACGAAAACACGGCAAGTTCTAGAAGATAATCACATGCACGATATCACATAATTATGAAACTCTATCAAGATATGTATACGGTGAAGCTCAAGTATCACAAGATAAGCAATTGGTGAAAAAACAACAAGCTAAGCCATCTCCGTCATTCATGCGTCATTTTCTAACATATCATGCGCACTATCATTAAATTTCACCAAAATTTCTATCGTCATTGGCCACATGGATTAACACACTTCACTTAACTCGTTGATCGACGGACGCAACGAAAAACAAAACAAAACACGACAAAAGACCCCAAACATAACAACTAAACCAGAGCATAGAAACATAAGCGAGTTCTCAACCAACCAACTCGTCTACTCCCCAAACTTATTGTGAACATGTGGCAATAAGGTTTGCGAGAAAAAAGTAGTTGGGAGAAAACTTACCTGAATGCTCGCTACTCGGTGGTGGATAAAATCACGCCCGATTCCATTCTTGCATCATCTCCATCATTTTACGTTGTTGCTCGAGATGTCCTGTTGTTGGGTGTAGATGCTTCTTCTGCTCCATAATCGAGTCGGTTCCGTCGATATGGTTGAGCGACCATCTATTTGATCTAATCGATCATAAATCCGGATAGCTCTCGAGCGGGTGGCGGTGCAATATGCCGCTGTCTCGGAGCCACTCGGCTCGGCTTGCTCTCGGCGTTGCTCGCCTCAACCTCACCTTGCGCGTTCACCGCTGTCCATGCATAGTGTGCGGAGGAGCTCATATTCCGGTTGGCATCCGGAGTAAAGTATCGGCTTATCTTGGTGAGCTCGGGATTGGGTAGGCGGAAGGCGATTGGCGTTTGATCATATACAGACCACAAGTAGCGTCGAGGGTGCCTCTGAGCGTCGGGCGTATAGGCACGGCTTGTCGGGAAGATGTCGTGAGAGATCGGACTCTCTCGAATCGTAATCCCAAAAAATCGACAATGGGGTGTAGAATCCCCTATGCATATCTTCAATTACCGCGTGGACTTCATGTGGAAGTCTTGAGCTAAGAACATGCCGGCATGCATCTTACGGTTGAACATAGCTCCAATCGGTATACTCATATCTTGTGAGAGGAGCGGTCGGCGTTCGAATGGCCATGTAAGGTGAGCGTGAGGCGGTGGAAGTAACGGACCGGATTCCGTATCGAGCTACTTTGATCTCGAGCATCATAGTATGGGTGTGCTCGAGTCAGGCGTCCATGAACTTTGGCCATACGCTTGGATGTGTATTTCGGCGTCCCCTATGTAGTTTCCTCCGGATCTCCATTGATTATGCCATTAAGTTCGTCCATGGAGAGTTGGCGGGGCTCGTTGTCGGCGAACATGATGTAGTCCGGCATGCCGTTTGTCTTGTGGACATGGAGAGTCGACAAGAATTGAGTGTCGGATCGGTATGTAAGATAATTGGCCGTGATAGCGGATGCGCCGACCTCTCGCCAACCATGTCACATCATTGGTGATGCCCATCTCTTGACACGTGTTGGGCACATGAAGCGTGAATGCCTATGCCGTAATCTCTTCGATCCCAGCGACTTCTCGCGAGTCACTCGGCGATCGACCCCAAAATTTTCGGGATCGAATTCATCGGTGGTGCCATGCGTGGCTCATCGTGAGGCTCATCATGATGCTCATCGTGGAGATCATCTTGTGTCTCGTGGTGGGAAGTGGAGACAATGCTCTTGCCCTTTCGCTTGTGACCGGTGAGCGCGGCATAGTGTACCTAAAAAGATTTCGAGTTAGCCCGTGTATGAATGAAACAATCAAAACAACGTCAACCCAAAATGCTCAATATAGATCCCCAAACTTCAACTTAATCAAATTATTTCCATATTATCATATGATCTTGAAGACAACACAAAATGGGAAAAACATACACCGACCAAAATTTGCAAAATTGGGCGTTACGGGCGAAAACTAGCGACCACACCTCGCGGTCAGGGTGGTCGGCGACCGCTCAGCAGTAGCGACATGGCAGCCGTATCGGCCCAGTGACCGGCCTTGATCGTGAGCACGATGGACAATATTTTCAAATTTTGAAACATGTTTCTCAACGATTTTGAACCCAAATCAACAATGTAGGTAAATTAAGCGAACACTAGGCGTGTATAAACATTAATAAACCTAACATTGGACAAAAACATGCTCAAACACCAAACAAATCTAACAAAATAAGCCCTAGTTTCTCAAATTTAAATAACCCACATTAATGGCTAAAATTCTTCCAAATCATGCTCAAGAAATGTAAACCCATGAAGAATTGAAGAAAAATATCATACCTTGAGTGGATTTGATGGAGGAATGCAAGACAAATGGGAGAAGAGATGTATTGGGTGCTGAGAGGGAGGCTGCTATTTTCGAAAACCGTGTGTGTGTGTGTAGGTTTGAAAAATGGGGAGAAAAGTTTTAAAAAGCGTCGGGGCAGGCGTGGTCGGGGCTGGTCACGAGCGGATCTGGTCGAGCTCGCGATCGCGAGCTTGCCGCGACTGCATCGCTCAGAAAACGTTACGCCCAAATTCTGCGACCACACGCGCGACCTCATGTCGCTAGGGTGGTCGCTCTCTTTTTTTTTAAAAAAAAAAAGAAACTATTAAAACTTTGGGATCTCACAAAACAACGAGACACGACACAAACAAAGACACAACCAAAAAGCAACGAAAACAACAAAAAAAAGCATGTAAAACCATTGGGTTACTCCCAACCGTCTAGAATTATCGCGCTAGCTTCGCGGTACCTCTTATCATGGTTCGTTGAGCTTGGTCACCTTGACTTCTCGATGAAGTGTGACTTAAAGTAGGATTTGAGTACTGGCGTTCACTTTAAAAATGTTGCCCCAGTCTAGGGCTCGTAACTCCCATTGGCAAGCGCACGTGGCAGTATACGCCCGACCATCTTGACTTGAGCTTTCGGGAATAGCAGTCGAGCATTGTAAAGTAAGACTTCATTACCGCGAAAATCCTTTGCACGAATGTGGAGGTCGTGGAATTTCTGAGCTCGTTCCTTGTATATCCAGAATTCTCAAGCTTCATTCCTCCACTCGCAAGCTCCAACGTTGGTCACTTCTCATCATACGCCTCCTTGAAATCCATGTTGATTCTCCTCGTGGCCAATATGCTTTGTGCTCCAATTCAACCGGTAGATGGCAAGATTTACAAATACCATTTGATACGGAGATAGCCCGATGGGAGCTTTATGCAGATCCGGTAAGCCAAAGCATCATCACTGCTGGCCCAATCCTTTGTGAACAACCAATTTCTCTAAAATCGCTTGATCTCGGTTGGCGAGTTCAGCTTGCCCGTTGCTTGTGGATGGTAGGGGAGGTGACTCGATGCTTCACGCACCATATTTGGCTAGAGCGTTGCCTAGCCACTTATTATTAAATCGACCCCCGTCCGATCAAAGCCCTCGGGACTCCAAATCAGTCGGAATGTTCTTGTGAAGGAATTTGATCACTACCTTGGAGTCGTTCGTGACGATCGAATCGCCTCTACCCAACGGAAAGCGTATTCCACCAGAAGAATATACGTGTAACCACAAGACATGGGAGCGGACCCGTGAAGTCGATCCCATCGTCAAATAGTTCCACCTCCATGATGGTTTTACGTGGCATCTCGCTCTTTCTTAGTGACATTCCCCACTCTTTGACAACGATCACAACTCTTGATAAAAGATTGGCAATCTTTGAAGATCGAAGGCAAAAGAATCACGTGGCAAATCTTTGCCATTTGTCTTGCTGCACAAAATGGCCTCATCGATGAACTATGGCACTGTGGATTATGTTCTCCATTCGCCTCGGAACGGCATGACGTATCAAACCATCGCAGCATCGGGTAGAGATGATGATCGTCCCAATAATAGAACTTAACATCGTGGAGAAACTTCTTTTCAAAGACCTTTGCATGATGGAGGTAGAACTCCAATCACCAAGTAATTGACAAAATCAGCGCATACTGGTGTGTGATCAATGACGCCTCAAGATTGCTCGTCTGGGGAAGTTCTCCTGATCCCAATCTTCTTATCCTCTCCTTCGATCGGCTTCCCAATCGCGACAAGTGGTCGCAACCACATTCTCACAACCCTTTCTATCTTTGATCTCCATGTCGAACTCTTGAAGAAGGAGGATCCATCTCACCAATCTTGGCAATCTTTCTTGCGAGCAGATGACGAATGGCGGCATGGTCAGGTGTACGATGGTGTGGGTGCCACCAAATAAGGTCTAAACTTATCAAAGCATAGACAATGACAAGTAATTCCTTCCGGGTGGTGTAGTTCGTTGAGCAGAGTCGAGAGTCTTACTTGCATAATAAATGACTCGGAAAAGCTTGTCGTTTACGCCCCAATCTGACCGGCCATCACTCGCATCGCACATCATTCGAATGGTTGACTCAATCGGGGAGACCAGCTGGAGTCGAGATCGGTCGAGATCGAGCTAACCCGATTTCTCGAACGCCTCCAAACACTCATTGTGAACACGAACTTCATATCTTTCTCGAGCAATCCACACAATGGCTTCGTGATCGCGAGAAGTCCTTGATGAACCTTCTATAAAACCCGCACGACCGAGAAAACTCCTCACCGATTTGACATTTGTAGGCGGAGGTAGTTCTCGATAGCTACTATCTTTGCTCGATCCACTTCCAAACTTTTGGCGAGACTTTGTGACCAAACACGATACCTTCCTTCACCATGAAATGACACTTCTCCCAATTGAGAACAAGATTCGTCTCCTCACACCTTTGCAAAGACTTGTGACAAGTTATGGAGACAATGATCAAATGAAGAGCTAAACACGGAAAAGTCGTCCATAAAGACTTCCATAATATTCTCGATCAACCCATGGAAGATGGACATCATACATCGTTGGAAGGTGGTTGGAGCATTGCACAATCCAAACGGCATTCGCCTATGTTTAAAACTCCATACGGACACGTAACCGCCGTCAGGCCGATCTTCTTGAGGCGATGACAATCTGATTGTACCCCGAGTACCCATCGAAAACAAGAGAACTCATACCCCGCTAGTCCGGTCCAACATCCGATCAATAAAGGGTAGGGAAAATGGTCTTTCCTCGGCCGTGTTCGAGCACGATAGTCGATGCAAACTTCGCCATCCTCGTTACGAGTCTTGTTGCCACAAGCTCGCTTGTCTAAATCTCGATCACCGTGATACCCCTTTCGATACCACTGAGTAGGGCTAACCCACTGGCCGCATCGGATATGGCATAGATCATGCCCGCGTCTAAGAGCCAAGCACCTCTTTTCTCGACGACCTCTTGCATTGCGGATTTAATCGGGCGCTGAGGTTGCACCTCGCTTGTATTCATTCTCCAACAGATCCGGTGCATGCAAATCGGTGACCCTTGATATCGTAAATCATCCACCAATCGCAGATTTGTACCGCTTCAAAGACAACCATCGGTTTACGTGTCTCCTCATCCACAAAGCCGAAGATATTATCACCGGCACGCCTCTCGCCGCCTAAGAATGCACATCAAGGTGGTCCAGAGCTCTTTCAATTCAATCTTGGGTGTAGTCTCTTCCTTCTTCACCACGCGCCCTCCTCCAATCGGCTTCCTCACATCTAATTAAGGCACCGACCTCGGGAGGCCTCGACTTCATCGATCGACTCAAGATACTCTAAAATCTCGTCACACGCCTCATCAAGGTCCGTGGAGAGAAAATCGAGTCGCATACAAAACTCCACCGGATCAACCGATTGAAAGTGAGTGGGCGATACCGCTCTATAACTCGACAATCTTCCATGGTCTTCTCGTCAGTCTGCTTCATAGCATCATATATAGAGATTTTCATCTCCTCGCCGTTGACTGAAGAAGGTGAGATCTCCATCTTGCACGCTATCGATTGCTCGCCGGTAGCTAGGAATGGTCGCCCGAGAATAAGAGGTGTATTCCATCCTCCGCATATCGAGTACAACGAAATCAGCTGGGAAGATGAAATCTCGAACTTTCACGAACACGTCCTCCACTATCCCTTTCGGATAAGTCACCGATGTGTCTGCCATCTGAAGAGCTATGGTGGTCGGCTTGATCTCCCCAATCTCCAATCTGTTAAAAATGGACAACGGCATCAGGTTGATGCTTGCCCCCAAATCACACGTAACCTCGAGATATACGTCCTCGATGACACATGCTATGGTGAAGCCGCTCGATCTTTCCGCTTGAGCGACAACTTTTTTGCAATACAAAGATCGCACTCTCGAGATGATTTATCGCCTCGAATTTCCCAAGCTTATTTTTATGGCAACGGCATCCTTCAAAACTTCACGTAACCGCATATCTCGAAGTGCATCAAGTAAAGGAATATTGATGTGCACCTTTGAAACATCTCCATGAACTCGTTAACTTCTCATCGTATTGGGCTCGCTAAACGGCTTGGAAACGAAATTGAGGCACGTACATCGAAATTTCTTCACAGCTTGCTCTTCGCGATCGCGATCACAAGCGTGTCGATCGCTAGGCACATGTACACCATCTTCCTTCGTCTTCAGCTTGCTGGCGCTCGGGCGCTGCGCGTCTCAAGCTTCAGACGATTTCGCGGCCGCCGTAATTACCGCGATCGCTAGGTCGCCGCCAGGTCCTCGGATCGACATGTCGCGGGCACGTTTTGACTTGTTGCGCCTCGCCGCAGCTCGCGAACTCCAGCAGTAGGACTCCTCGCGGTCGTGAGCTCGGTCGCAGATTCTCTCTTTGCCCATTTTCACCGCTCGTCTCCTCGTGACTTTGATAAGCTCGTCCCTCTTCAATTGAATGGCATTACAAAGTGATTTTTGTGGTTTACCTCCGTATAACTCGGAAATTGGCCCGACTTGTCCGCCCATTACGTTGCGGCTATCCGACTTATTTGATTCTCCATCATCTTCATGTGCTTTTCCATAGCCGTCACAAAGGACTCCAAATGATTTATCTTACGCCGTGTTGCTTATAAACGATTACGATTCGTTGCCAATTGTTGGTTGCTTACAACCAACTCATCGATCATGTCCTCTAGACTCGGCTTCTTCGTCTCTTGAATCACTCCGTTCTGAACTGAGAAACCTGGCGGAGGCTGTTGAAAATTATTGGGGTTGGCGTACGAGAAATTTGGGTGATTTCTGTTGTTCGGATTGTACGCCGGATTCCCCCCAGGACGGTTGTTCCTCTGATTGATGTAATTCACGTCCTCAGCCTCATTCATCTCTGACTCGGCAGCATTTATCTGAGCCACGCCTTTTCCTTTCCTTTCTTTCTCAAATTGGCTTCTTAACAAGGTGAACTGCTCCATAATATTATCATTACTTGAATCACCTTCAACGGTAGCAGCCTTCACCACCGGTGTCCTCTCCATCGGCCACTGATAACTGTTGGCCGCCATCTCTTCTATGATGCGGCTGGCCTCGTCTACACGTCTGTTCAATAGGCAACCCCCCGCTGATGCGTCAACAATACTCCTCGTGTGAGGTGTCGGCCAACAGAAATTGTGTAACTGCTCCTCGAGAATCCATGCTATGGGCACCTTCTCAATAGGCCCCTCGAATCTTCCCACGACTTAATAAAGATTCATCTCCTAATCGGGAGAAGGGAAATCTCGGCTATGATCTTACGTCGCCTTTAGCCGGAGGAAAGTACTTCAAAGGAATTTCTCATAGAATTGCCCAACTGTTGACGCCAAACGATCTAAGGTCTTGAACTACCATTTGCTTGATTTCAAGAGAAAATCCGAACATGCGCATCCGGATTGTGTCTTGTGGCACCCCATTCGCTTGATGGTGTCACAAATGTCGAGATAGGTTTCGAGATGGGCATTCGGATCCTCCGTGACTCCTCCTCCAAAGCGCTCCCTCGAACCATCTTGATTAGGGCGGGCCACCAAAATTGTTGGCATTTACTGGGGCCCCATCCGCCTCCTTGAAATTGCTCGGTAGGAGGTCTGTACATATAATTCAACGGTCTTGCTCCTGAGCAGGGACAACGAGTCCTATAGTCGCCAATTGGCACCGTGATTTCAAAATCCGCTAAATGCGGCAGCCGGGGGAACATCCGTTGTTCGGATTCCCTGCCATTGCTTGCTATCTCTTCTCTCGTCTCCTTCTCCTCTTGTGAGTGATTTCGATCTCGGGATCAAAAAGCAATAATGAGGTCCCCAGGACCTGTGAACATAAACTACCGAGAACAAGAAGAAAATCAGCTACTGGCGAGAACAAATAAAAATAAAATTAAATACAACTTGAATTAATAATTCCAAATCGTCAAATTATTCCTATGAAATCTTAACAATTTAACGGCGCCAAAATTTGATCGCTTAATTTTCTAACACGAAAAGGTGTAAGTATAGGTAAGCGAAGCATCGTATCCACGAGGGGATTGTAACGCTAAAACACGTAAGCTAACTTAACGATGATTCATCATTATCCAAGCAACAAACATGGTTTGGTAAGATTTTAGGGCTTGAATTCAATCCAAAGCAAGGGTAACAAAATGAAAGTAAATTAAAGTAATAAACACTGGGAGATTAAAAGCGAGATAAAGACGACTAACCCTAGGGATGCATTAATCCTATCCACAACGTATGTTTATCCTGTTCCTATTAACCAATTTTAATCGAGATAAGATGGAAGATCACATATATAACCGACAATTTTATTACAAAAGCGGTCAGATTACTAGTTTCCCGACATCGTTACGCCTCTAGGTGAAAACAAGCAACCCAAACGGATCACAAAGAATATGCTTCCTACGAATATCCTATCTCGCCACGACTCGAAGGCTTATTCGTATCATGCATTCGATATCGATTGACAATTAACACAATTACGTAATTAACCGACAACTAAATATGCATCAAGATTGATCAGAAATCAACACATATAAATAAGCACAATCGAATCATGAATCAATGCATGGACGGTAAATAGCGATAACAGGAATCACAACATATAGGATCGAATCATGCAAACCCTAGGATTAGAACGAAAAACTAGCCAGACATAATAAACGGAATAAAATACGATTTAACCATAAAAACGGAAATTAAATATATAAAACCCGTGATGAAGCGTTGGATGAACAATCGTTGGGCTTGAATCCCAACCTCAGCGAAAAACGGGAAATTGCGAAGATTGTCCGGACGAAACGTTCCGGATCGTAGACTAAACGTAAAACAAATGAAGAACAATGCGTAAAACAACTCTAGAATGAAACTAGATGGAACCTAAAGCTAAAAATCTGGAAAACTTATGAAAAACTGAGAGAAAGAGGCTCTGGAATCGTATGGGCGAAGTTAGAGGCGCGGTGTTGCTTGTATATATAGCACACCCTAAACCCTAGTTTCTCCTTCGCATAGTCTCGCGACCACCTTCGCGGTCGCTAGGTGCGGTCGCGAGGTAAGTCTCGCGCGCTCCTCTCGCTTCATGATTGCCTCTGCGCTCGCATGGTACCTCGCGACTGACGGGCTACCGCTAGCAGTCTGAGCCGATCGCGAGAAATCGCCCAGTTGCTTTCTACGCTGGGCTTCGCTCGCGAGGCACGAGGTCGCGGTCGTCGGCGCTGGGTTCTCGCAGCGGGTTGCTAAGCGGCCATCCTAGCGACCGCTAGGATGGTCGCTAAAGCAGCGAGTGTATATTGGCTCGTGCGTCGCTCCTTGCTTCGATTTTCAACATATGGACCTACACAACACCAAAAGAACACCCAAGAGCGGTATCTTCTAGAAATAGATAAAACATTAAGAATCGATACGTAAACGCACATTAAACGAGCTAAACTCATCTTCAAATATCAACTATAAACGTGTAAAATGAGCGTTTATCACGATCAAATGAAAAGCGACGGTGGCTAAAGCGAGGGTGACCTACCTACCGGCTGAGAATGAAGCCTTAAAGCTGAGAATTATTTATCTCGAGGTCCAGGGGGTGCATGTCTCTGCTGACGGCCTTCAAGGGCGCTTGATACAATGTGAAGAAGGTTTGGCTGGCCAGAAGAGAAGTTGGCGCTGGTCTCGTAAGAGCTTGCCGAATACGAGGCGGTGATTCACCGGTGCGGTGGTATCACCATATCCGAGTGCGATTTAACGGGCTCAACTCTTGTTAGCTGAAGGCATGGTACTAAGGGACGAGGAGGGGCCCAACAGTAAGAGTTTTAAAGATTACCATGATGAGCTGGTCAAATGCCTCCAGCTTTACGAGATCGTCCGCAAGTGACGTATGCTTGGGCCCCGCAGTCACGCTCCAGTCGACGTGAGAATCAAAGAAGTCGAGGTGGGTGGCGGTTATATGGACCATGCCGAGGTGCTCCGACTGATGGGTTCAGATGTGACGGGAATGTCATCCCGTGGTCGGTCCATCTTGATAGGAGCTCAGCGGGAAAGGACGTCAGGTCGGGGGTGAGGTCGTAACCCTGGCAGGATGGCGAGGTCGAGAGGTAGGAGTTTGACCTCGGCCCGAGGAGTATCCACTTGGCCCGGGCACCTGCGTACTGCTCAAAGAGCCCCTGAGTAGCCGCGGCAACGCCGACCTCATTGACGGGGTGGAAGGCACTGAGTTCATCCTGGGTATTCATCGCCGACTCGGAGATTTTGTTTCGAACTGGTGTAGCTTCAGTGACTCTTGGCGAGGTGTAGCTCGGAAATCCGAGTGATATGTATATAGCTTAGAACTTAGTTTTTAGTCATAAATGTATTTAGACTGTGTACCGAAGTGTATATCTTTCCAATAAAGAGGTGTAAATTGCACGAGATCCGATTTGGACGTCGTTTGCATGTAGATGTTCAAATTAATGAGTAATCTGTATGCCTTACACGTAGATGTTCAAATTAACGAGTAATCTGTGTGCTTGCCTTGTTTGTCGAGAAATATCGATAGGAGTGGTCCCCTGGCGCGCGCTTAGTTGAGTACCCTACTTTGTAGGTTTGTCATCGTCGCAAGGGCGTCCCCTTTTGAAGGTAAGATGTGTTTCACCCGAGGTGAAAATGGATTTTCACATAGATATAAGATAGGACGAAGTAATCCACTCATAATAAAAAAAGATGTTTTATTGATAAGTAAATGACATCGTGCCTTGGAAAAATAAAAAAAGGGCTAATCATAATGCCGACGTGAAATAACAGCTATGTAAAGTACCTCCTCAGGTGAGTAATATGCCAGGTTCGGGGGATAAGTGTACCGGATAGGTGAGCACGCTTATAGGCCCCTTTACCGAGGTCCTCGTGGATGCGGTATGGGCCTTCCCATGTTAGATCCAACTTATTAAGCGCTCGGCTTTACTAGCTTCATTGTTAGTAGGGCGAGGTCGCCACGTGGGTGTGGAGGCTTTCACCCTCTTGTTGTAGTACTTTGCTACTTGGCATTTGTACTTGGCTTCATTGATGAAAGCGAGTTCACGGCTTTCCTCCAGAGCATCGAGATTGGCTCGTAAGTTCTCCTCGTTGCCATGCTCGGCAAAGTTAAGAGTTCTTGGGCTCGGGGCACCGATCTCAGCTGGTATAACAGCCTCGGTACCATAGACTAGGCTGAAGGGTGTTTCTCCGTGGGAAGTCCGAGGTGTCGTTCTGTATGACCAGAGGACTTGAGGGAGATTTTCAACCCAATCCCCTTTAGCTCGATCTAGCTCTTTTCAATCCTCAGACGATTATGCGATTCTGTCACCGTCCGACTGTTCGCTCGGTGTGTGCAACCGAGGTGAACTGTTGCTTGATCTGGAGCTCTTCACACCATTCTTTGAAATTTTTGTCGATGAACTGGGTGCCGTTGTCCGAGATCAAGACATGTGGTATGCCGAAGCGGCAAACTATATTCTTCCAAACAAAGTTCTGAATCCTTTTGCTTGTGAGGTTTGAAAGAGGCTCAGCTTCCACCCACTTGGTGAAGTAATCTATGGCTACAACCAAATACCGAAGCTGTCCTGGTGCCGGTCAAAGGGACCAATGATGTTGATCCCCACTGCATAAAAGGCCATGGACTTTGTAGGCTGCTGAGGTCGGTTTGAGGTAGCTTTTTGATCGTAGCGTGAAGTTGGCACTGAGACACTTCTTGACGAGCTCACCAATCCGTGATGAGGTGGGCGATAATATCCCCGACCTCAACGTTTTCTTTGAGAGAGCTCGTGATCCGATGTGGCTTCCACAAGACCCATGAATTTCTTTAAGCACATAGTCCGCCTCTTCCGCCCGAGGCATCTCGGGAGGGTTGGATAGGATTCCTATAGAGTGTTCCTTCATGAATAAGGTATCTCTCGAGACTTGAACATCATTTTTTGGCTTGGAGCCGATCCTGTAGTAGCACGCTTCTTCCGTGTAAGCCCGTATAGAGTCATCCACGGTTCGGTCTCGTGATGGACGATGTGGGGCTCTTCGATATTTCTGGATTGAACTTCCTCCACTGGTGGATTTGTTGATGACGAGGCTAATTTGCTGAGGACGTCAGCTCGGCTATTCTCACCTCGCAGGATTCGGTGAATTGTGAAATACCGAAACAGTCAAGATTTCTTTTGCTTTCAGAGGTATTGCTTCATCCTATCCTCTTTGGCCTCGTATTTTCCTAAGACCTGATTTACCACCACCTGGGAATCTCCAAAGATCTGGATTTTTTCCACTTTCAACTCTTTTGCGAGACGAAGTCCTGAGATTAGTGCTTCATATCCCACCTCGTTGTTTGTGGTCGGGAAGGAGAACCGAAGTGCATAGGTGACTTCTTATTTTTTCGGGCCGAGAAGAAAGATGCCTGCCCCGCTACCTGTTTTGCATGAGGCTCTGTCCACGTACATTTGCCAACAGCCATTAGGTAAGTTGAGGGCAGGTTCCTCCGTTGTAAGAGCGGAAGTCGGAGTGACCTCGCTGGTAGGGTTGACCTCGGTAAACTTGGCTTTTACCAGGAAATCAGCCAGAGCTTGCCCCTTTATTGCCGGTCTGGGGGAGTATAAGATATCATGCTCGCCGAGCTCCAGTGCCCACTTAGCGATACGCCCTAACAACTCAGGTTTTGACAAGACTTGCCTCAGGGGTAAGTCAGTTAGTACCTGGATGGAATGGGCTTGAAAATAAGGTCGAAGACGTCGCTTGGCGTTCACCAGTGCCAACACTATTTTTTTGAAGCTGGTATACCTAGTCTCCGGTCCTTTGAGAGCTCGGCTGATGAAGTAAATAGGAAGTTGTCGTCCGAGCTCATCTCACACCAGTACTGCGCTGATGGCCTCATCCGAGGCGGCTAGATATAAGGAAAGGAGTTCGCTCTCCTTTGGGGCGGACAACGTGGGCAGGTCGGCAAGGTACTCCTTTAGTTGTGTAAAGGCAGTATGGTGCTCTTCCTCCCAGGCGAAGTCCGGGGCTCTCCTCAAGATTTTGAAGAAAGGGAGTTGTTTCTTGACAGCTCGAGATAGGAACCTACTGATGGTGGCTAAGCATCCGGTGAGTTTATGGATTTCACGAATTGTTTTGGCACTTGTATGTCAAGTATCGTTTTCACCTTGGTGGGATTAGCCTTCAACCCTTCTTGAGAAACCCAAAGATCCCAAGAATTTCCCGTTTCTACCATGAACGTGCACTTTTGAGGTTGAGCTTGAGGTCGACCGACACGAGGAGGCTGGAGGATAGTTACGAGATTCTCGGCACAACTTTCCATCTTTTGCTTTTGACCACGATGTCGCCAACGTAGACCTCGATGATCTTTCCTATGTGGTCTTTAAAATTGCGTCCACCATTCGTTTGGTAGGTAGCTCGCGCTTTTCAATCAAAATGCATTTTCGGCATGCAAAGACACAAAGTCGTTGATGAATGCCGCTTTTGGAGCATCTTCCTTCTCATCAAGACTTGGTGGTATCCCTTATATAGATCCCAGGCGAAGATCTCATGGCCCACCAATGCCTCTACCTTTTAATCAATATCGGGGAGAGGGTAACGGTCCTTTGGGCAGTGTTTATTCAGGTCGGTATAGTCGACACACATGCGCCACCCCTTATGGCTTTCGAACTATGACGGGATTAGTCATCCAGGTTGGGTACATGACCTCGAATAGGATCTTGGCTTTCTGGAGTTGGGTCACTTCGTCTCTTATCACCTTCTGCAGCCTGCCGCAAATGCCATTTTCTTTTCGGTCGAAGCTGGTTTGGTAGCCGGATCGATGTTGAGTCGATGAGTGATGAGCTCGGTGACACTCTGTCATGTCAAGTGGTGACCACGCGAACACGCCCTGTATTCCTCGTAAGTTTCATAACATGTTGTCGAATGTCGGTGGGACCCCTGGTGCCGACCTTGACAACCTTGGAGGATATCGTCATATAATTGAGGTCATCGGTCGATCATCCCGGGTGACAACTTCTGAGGAGGGTTCTGTAATTGCTAGGCCTGAGGTAAGGCCTCATCTTAGGCTGAGATCCTCAGGCATTCTTTCGCCGCTGTTTGATTCCCTGGATACTCAATACTCCAGCCGGGATGGGTATCTTGATGGTGAGTGGTAGGCAGACCGGTGACGCCCAGTGGCATAGAGCCAATCTCTTCCGAGGATGATGTTATACGGAGATGGAGCCTTGACCAGAAGAATTGTATGGCTTTGGTAACCGACACAGGAGCCGCCCTACGGTGACCGGAATGGTGATGATGCCTTCCGTTGTATCGCTCCGTGTGAAGCTCCGTAGTTTAGACGGTCTTTGGATGAATTGGATCCCTCCGACTCGAGTTTGTCTAGCAAGCTTTGAAAATGATCGACAGAGGCACCGATGTCGATGTAGACCCTATGGACGTTCTTATTGCCCACCACCGCCAGATGATAATATCATCTTGATGGGGCATGATCTTGGTACTTGGGTCGTCGTTGGAAAACACGATGCTCTCACCATCCCAAAGTCGCTTATTTTTTGGCTCCTCGGGGATCGGTCTCCGAGCTTCGATTTTCAATGACGACCTCGTCGTACCTATAGGGAGTCCGTTGATGGCGTAGACTTGCTCCATTACGTTGGGACTGTCGTCCTCGTCATCGTCGGGGTGCATCGTCTTCGAGGTCGGTCCACAATTGTTGCCACCTCCGTTCTTTCCTCTGCGCTTCTTATTTCCCACCCCGTTCGTGGTGCGGTCGAGGTACTTCTTAAGCGTCTCTTTTTTAACGAGCTCGTCTATTTCCGAGCCAGACTTCTACAGTCGTCGGTATTGTGACCATACCCCTGGTGGTAGTCGCAATACATGTCCTTCGACTTTTTCTTGGATCCTCATTTCATAGGAGATGGTTTTAGGAAGAGCTCAGTGTGGAGCTCGAATATCTCCGCCCTTGACTTGAGCACATTATTGCCAGGATTTGGCCGAGGTCCCAATCTGGACTCCATTGGGCCTTTTTTGATTCTATCGAAGGCACTTCGGCGATCTGTGCCTCTTCCTCGATCATCCGGCCTCTTCTTCTCGACCTACGCTCGCGTCCCCCATCTCTCTCTTTTACAATCCGACTCGTCCCCCTGACATAGTTATCCACCAGGGTCCAAAGGCTACTCGCCGTCTTCGGCTTCTCCCTGGTGATTTCTTTGTTTAGTGCGCCAGGTCGGATCCCGTTTTTGAATGCATTGATGATGTAGAGGTCGTTACTCTCATCGATCTTGAGGGATTCCTTGATAAACCTCGAGACAAAATTTAACACCGTCTCGTCTCGTCCTTGGCGGATGGTGAGCAGGTCGGAGGATGGTTGCTGAGGTGGCATCTTTTGATAGAAGCGCCACTTGAACTGATCCATGAGATCTCTGAAGTTGTGTATGCTATTCTTACGAAGTGAGGTAAACCAACGGCGGGCGTTGGAGACCAGCACCTCGGGGAAGATCTTGCACATGTGAAAATCTTCCATTCCTTGATTTGCCATGTTAGTAGTATAGGCAAAAACGAAATCAGAGGGATCTCCGAGGCCATCGTAGGCGGCGATATTGGGTGCCCGATATCGTTGCGGTAGGGGTGTATCCAGGATTTCTCTGGAGAAAGGAGAGATGATCCGTCCGTGTCGGTCGAATCCCGATAGCTCGTTGTCATCTCTCTCAGGAGGGGTGGGAGACCGATAGCGACGTCTATCATCTCTTTGATGAGAAGATCGACTCCGCCTTTCCTCTCTTCTGTCCCGTTCAGCCATGTAACGCCCCACTTTTTGCTTGCATTAATTTGCTTTAAATTTAAATTTTTTGTGTTGGATTTGTGAGTATTTGACGTGCTCGAATTTGTGTTGAACTTGAGGGAGTCCGTAATTGCGCCCCTAACTAGAAAACGAACTTCATAATTTATTTTAGGGCCTTCAAATATTACTTCTGAGATATGAGCTAAGTAATAAAATAAATTTTGGGCTTATGAAATTGTTAAATTATATTATTAAGTTTTCGAAACATATAATTATTAAATTATATTATTAAGTTTTAAACATATAATTATCAAATTATATTATTGGGCTTTATATAATATCTTTTGTTGAGCCCAAGTTTTATTTTTATGGAGAATCAAGTTTTAATTAACAAGAGTTCAAGTGAGATTAGGACTTGATTAGGGTTTTATTTATATATATATATACATATTACACGCCCACATATATCGACATACAACACTCCACACCCATATTCACACAAACACATAGCCGCACACACACAAAAATTTTGTCGAGAAAGCATCGGTGAAAATCTTCTTCTTCCAAAGAAGTTTTTATTTTTATTAAACTTGTATTGATATTGCTCCAAAGTGACTAACTACATAAGAACTTGCTTAGTCTATCTTTCACGGTTTTCGAAAATAGTTAATGCATTCTATCATGATTTGTTGTTCTTTATTTTTTTATCTCTATTGGTAAAATTTTGGGTAAGTGAGAATGATTAGAATATTTTTATTGAGAAAAACTATTAATTTGAGCAAATTTTGGAGTTCTGGAATTCATCATTGTTAAGAGAAAATTATTAAAGTAGTTGGTTTAGTTTTTTTATAATATAGAAGTGCTTCCATGTACTTGAATATATATATACACGTATATTTGTTTCTTAGTTACTTAAGCATAGTAATTAGTATTATGTTAAATGTATAAGTATTTCGTTTTGCTTTCTGTAACAAAGTAAATCATCCATTTCGATCGGTTTACCATATAAATATTTAATCGGTGAATTCAATTTTTAACTTATGAAAGTGTAACTTGAAATAATTTGACAAATTCTTAGAATGACCTAAGTATTATGAAATAGTATGTGTTGGTTAGAGTTTTGCATTTAAGGTTTGTACAAGTCCTTATAAGTTAATATATTTATTTGATTAGGTGCTTGGCGCAACTAGGACCCTCGTCCGAAATTGATTGATATTGATTTATTGTGCTCGACAAAATAAGGTGGGTGAAATCATCTTTAACTTGCAAATATGTTATTTGGAATAAACATATTTATTATGGAATTTACTTTATCTGTAAGTTTATGGTGATAATCATTGTTGTGTTTTGTTACATCCATGGTGAAAGCCTATGTGGTATATCATAGCACGTGTGGCGTATCATTGCTGTGTGGCATGGCACATGTGGCGAATCATAGCTTTGTGTGGCGTATCATTGCACAATGGCGTAGCTTTGTGTGGCGAATCATAGCACGTGTGGCGATCATTGCACGTGTGGCATAGCACGTGTGGCGAATCATAGCACGTGTGGCATAGCACGTGTGGCGAATCATAGCTTTGTGTGGCGAATCATAGCCCGTGTGGCGTATCATTGCTCGTGTGGCATAGCACGTGTGGCGTATCATAGCTTTGTGTGGCGATCATGCTGTGTGGCGTATCATTGCTCGTGTGGCTAATCATAGCTCGTGTGTGATGTATCATTGCTTAATGTGGCAAGAAATTTTAAAATTTGGTGAGGTTGAATATGATTGACTATTACTTTCTTGCGATATATACACATTTGACAAATAAAATAATGATATTCCTTGTTCCCACCATCGATGCGTTTTTGTGCTCACCCCTTTTATCTAAAATATTTTCGGTCGTTGATCATGGGAGCGTGGCGGTGTGGGTGTGCTAGTGGTGTTTTGTCGCTTTAATTCCTTCCAAGACTTGTGTTATTTTGTTTAAACTCTTTTCCTTTATTATCGTTGTTGGATTTGAGTTACTAGAACTCCAACTTATCTCATGCTACTAAGTCTTGCGTAGTTTACTTTGGGTCGTTGGTTGGCGTCAGTTCTTTTGCAAAGTTTAGACTTGAGTTTGTTGGATTCATTATTTGATAATATTATTCAAGAGATTTTATATATTTAAAAAAAAAAAAGACATGCTTCCGCTTTAGCTATTTTATTTAAGAAAATATAGTATTTTTAAATTATGAATTTAGGGTGTTACATTTAGTGGTATCAGAGCGGGTCTACGTTTCTGTAGACTTTACAATTTTGAATAAGTTGTTATATGATGTTGTTATAATAAAGGGCACCACCCATTCCCGGCACGCGCTCCTGATCGAGGTAATTTACGTTTTTTTTATATGATAAAGTATTTGGTGAGCACTTATTAATGAAGATTCTCTCTCAAATATTATGAAATGTGGTGGAGATTTGTATATGGCGTAATGTGAGAGTTGTGCATCATTTTGTGAAAATTATTGTGGAACTGGAGCATGAGTTGATTGAAATTTTTACTTATTTGTCCTCGAAATTAGAAGGAACTTAGTTGCTTGATTATTAGGCCTCCCTTGTGTAGGTCAGATGGAGAATAACAATAATATACCTCTAGTTTATGAGCATGTTCTTCGCCGTAGTCCAGATTACTTAGCGTTATAAAGTGGAATTTAATTTTATAGGAGATGGCCCGTGGACTAACGCAACCCCAATAATGACCACAGATCGCGAATTTGGTGGAAACTTGGTTGCCGCACCTGCAAGAACTCACAGCGCCAACCTCATGCAAGACCGCTCTGCAAAATAATGCACCACTTGCCGCCGACTACTAGCAAAGTGATTGAACAATTTAAATCGTCACGCACCGAGGTTCGATGGTAGGAGTGGACCTCGATTTTAGAGGAATGGATAATGGAGCTCGAGAGAATTTTTGAGCACATAGAGTGTCTCGATGCCCACAAGGTGTCGTGCGTGATCTTCAATTCATCGAAGATGCAGCCACCGGTGGAAGTCTTATAAAAGTGGTTTGACCAAGCGAGCATCAAAACCTAACTTGGGAAAAGTTCAAAGAAGTAGTTATGGAGAAATACTTTCCACGTTCCTACCGCAATCGAAACAAGCGTAATTCCTTGACTTGAAGCGAGGCGTATGGTTGTGTTGAATCGAGAGGAAGTTCAATAAACTTGCTCGTTACGCTACACGACTGGTCGATACTGATGACCAAAAGGCTGATCGTTTTCTTCGTGGGCTTAAACCTGAGTTACGGGGCATCCTTGCAGTTCACGAGATTGTAAGTTATGGGGTTCTTTGTCGGAAGGCGCATGAAGTGGTTCGGACTCGAAGTGGATAAGAATACAAGAAATGTAGATCATCCAGTAAAGAGGAAGTGGGACAACCGAAATCGGGGAAACAACAATGTTCCCTATAAGAAGGGGAGAATGATTAACACTCAGCATGCTCCTAATACGTCGACGCAGAGGCCCATGTGTCAACAGTGCAAGCGGCCACACTTTGGAAGATGTCATGGACAAGTCGGAGTATGTTATATCTGCCGCGAGCCGGGACATTACGCCAACAACTGTCCAAAGAAGGGAAGAGTTGAACAGAAGCAAGGAGGTAATGCTCGACTATATGCATTCACTCGGCAGGAGGCTGGTGAAGGGAGTGGTACTATGTCAGGTATGATTATCGTTTCTGGATTACCTGTTTTAGCCTTATTTGATTCTGGAGCATCACATTCTTTTATATCGGTTGGGCTATGTGAGAAAACAAGAATAACTGTAGAAGTAGAGAATCTAGCCCTTGATGTTAGGATTCCCTCAGGAGAAACTCTAAGAACTAACAAGATGGCACGGAGTGTGAAAATCGTGTTGGGAGGAAAAACATTAGAGGCGGATCTTTATGCTTTAGAGATGCGTGATTTTGATTTGATCTTGGGGATGGACTGGTTAAGTAGCAATTACGCCACTATAAGGTGTCATGAGAGAAGTGATTTTTCAAAGACAGGAAGAGAATGAGTTTACGTTCTATGGAGCAAGGATTGGAAAACCATTAGAGATAATATCCGCAATGGAAACGGTGAAGATGCTAAGAAAAGGAAAGTGTGAAGGATTCTTGGTAAATGTATTGGGGTCAACAGAGAAAGAGACAACAATAGAGGATGTGGAAGTGGTTCGAGATTTTGTCGATGTGTTTCTGAAGAAATACCAAGTTTACCACCGAGTCGACAAGTGGAGTTTACCATTGACCTTGTGCCCGAGCGGCACCAATTTCTAAGGCTCCATACCGAATGGCACCAAAGGAGTTAGAAGAGTTGAAGGCGATTCTACAAGAATTGTTGGATAAAGGTTATATCCGACCGAGTGTTTCACCATGGGAGCACAGTTTTGTTCAGAAGAAGAAAGATGGTAGCATGAGGATGTGTATTGATTATCGAGACTGAATCAACTTACAATAAAGAACAAGTACCCTCTACCGAGAATTGAAGACCTCTTGATCAACTACAAGGTGCGGGGAGTTTTTCAAAGATAGATCTACGATCCGGATACCATCAATTGAAGGTGAAGGAAGATGATATTCCAAAGACGGCATTTAGAACAAGATATGGTCACTACGAGTTTGTAGTAATGCCTTTTGGATTGTCCAATGCCCTGCAGTTTTATGGATCGATGAATAGGGTGTTTCATCCATACTTGGATAAGTTCGTGATCGTCTTCATCGATTGACATCTTGATATACTCTAAAAATCAAGAAGAGCATGAGTCGATCCGCGCACGGTCTTGGAGACACTAAGGAAAGAAAAGTTGTATGCCGAGTTTACAAAGTGTGAGTTTTGGTGAATCGGATTGGATTTCTTGGACACGTGGTGACCTCGGAAGGAATTGAAGTGGATCCGGCAAAGGTTGAGGCGGTAAGTAATTGGAAAGTGCCGACAAGCGCAGAGAGAGATAAGTTTTCTCGATTTGGCGGGATATTATAGAAAATTTATTGAAGGTTTTCAAGGATTGCGGGACCACTCACTCGGTTGACACGAAAGGAATACCATTTGAGTGGACGGAGAAGGCGAAAGAAGCTTTCAAATATTAAAGAGAAGTTGGTAACTCGCTCAGGTCTTGACTATCACGATAGTTCTAAGGGATACATAATCTATAGTGACGCGTCGAAACAAGGTTTGGGATGTGTGCTAATGCAAGAAGGAAAAGTGGTGGCTTATGCATCTCGACGGTTGAAGCCACATGAACTAAATTATCCTACACACGATTTGGAATTGGCGCAGATGGTTCATGCTTTGAAGATTTGGAGACATTACCTTTATGGGGGTAAATGTGAGATTTACATGACCACAAGAGTTTGAAATACTTTTTCACTCAAAAGAGCTAAACATGAGACAACGAAGGTGGTTGGAGTTGGTCAGGACTATGATTGTAAGATTTTGTACCACCACGAAAAGAAAATGTTGTGGCGGATGCACTTAGCGAAGGATGGATGCAAATCTGTAAGAAGGTTAACTCAACAAGAGGAGTTGGTGAAAGATTTTGAAAGATTGAGTCTTGAAGTAGTGACCACACCGAAGAAGCGGATGCTATTATCTCACTTTGGTAGTACGTCGGCGTTGCGTGATAGAATTCGAGAAGCTCAAAAGGATGATGAGTTCCTACAAAGGATGCTAGCTAAGGAGGTGTCGATGATCCAAGAGGATTTTCAATTCGCATGATGGGACACTTGCTTATAATAAGAGAATTTGTGTGCCGGTGGATGAGGAGTTGAGGAAAGAGATAATGGATGAGGCACATCGAGCTGTGTACACAAAGACACCTCGGTAGCACCAAGATGTACCAAGATTTAAAATGAGTTTTGGTGGTATGGCATGAAAAGATCAATTGCAAAGTATGTGGAGAGATGTCGGCTTGTCAACAAGTGAAGGTGAACATCAAAGACCCTCGGGATTGTTAAAGCCCTTAGAGATACCAGTGGAAGTGGGAACACATCACTATGGATTTTGTAGTTCGACTTCCTAGGACTTTGAGAGGTAATGATGCAATTTGGGTGATTGTTGACCGTTTGACTAAGTCGGTAGCATTTCGCACCGGTGCATGGCGTTTTCTATGGACAAGTTTGCAGCTTATATGTTGGAGATAGTTCGACTTCATGGGGTACCGACATCCATTGTATCGATCGAGACCCCGTTTACGTCGAGGTTTTGGGCGATCTACACCTTGCTTTGGGTACAAAGTTAAAGTTTTCGACAAGATATCATCCTCAGATGCACGGCGGTCGAAAGAACGATTCAAACTTTGGAAGATATGTTAAGAACTTGTGTCTTGGATATTGGAGGAAGTTGGGAGACACACTTGCCGTTGATTGAGTTTGCTTATAACAATAGTTACCACTCCAGTATTGGTATGGCTCCTTATGAGGCACTCTATGGGAGAAAATGTAGATCACCTGTCTTTTGGGATGAAGTTGGTGAAAGAAAAATTTTGGGACCCGAGATGGTGGAAAAGACTGTTGATGTTGTCAAGAAAATTCGAGATAGGATCAAAGTTGCTCAAGATAGACAAAAATCTTATGCTAATAAAAGAAGAAAGGATTTGCATTTTAAAGTTGGTGATAAAGTGTTTTTGAAGGTAGCACCAATGAAGGGAGTTTTGAGATTTGGTAAGAAAGGAAAGTTAAGACCTCGCTTCATTGGACCGTTTGAGATTTTGGAAAAGATTGGAGATGTTGCATATCGTTTGGCGTTAACGCCTGAGCTGTCATCCGTGCATAATGTTTTTCATGTTTCGATGTTGAGGAAGTATATGCATGACCCGAGTCATGTGGTGTCTTATGGTGGTATATCTCTTAATAAGGATTTAACCTATGAGGAAGAACCCATCGCGATTTTAGATCGAAAAATCCACGAGTTAAAGAGTCGACGCGTGACTTTAATTAAAGTACAATGGAGTCGCCATGGACCCGAGGAAGCGACTTGGGAGCGTGAGGATGAAATTCTAGCTAAATACCCGTCCCTAATAGCACCTGGTAAGACAAATTTCGAGGACGAAATTTTTATTAAGTGGGTAGGGTTGTAACGCCCCACTTTTTGCTTGCATTAATTTGCTTTAAATTTAAATTTTTTGTGTTGGATTTGTGAGTATTTGACGTGCTCGAATTTGTGTTGAACTTGAGGAGTCCGTAATTGCCCCTAACTAGAAAAGCGAACTTCATAATTTATTTTAGGGCCTTCAAATATTACTTTACAGATATGAGCTAAGTAATAAAATAAATTTTGGGCTTATGAAATTATTAAATTATATTATTAAGTTTTGAAACATATAATTATCAAATTATATTATTGGGCTTTATATAATATCTTTTGTTGAGCCCAAGTTTTATTTTTATGGAGAATCAAGTTTTAATTAACAAGAGTTCAAGTGAGATTAGGACTTGATTAGGGTTTTATTTATATATATATATACATATTACGACGCCCACATATCGACATACAACACTCCACACCCATATTCACACAAACACATAGCCGCACACACACACAAAAATTTTGTCGAGAAAGCATCGGTCAAAAATCTTCTTCTTCCGATAAGTTTTATTTTATTAAACTTGTATTGATATTGCTCCAAAGTCGACTAACTACATAAGAACTTGCTTAGTCTATCTTTCACGGTTTTCGAAAATAGTTAATGCATTCTATCATGATTTGTTGTTCTTTATTTTTTTATCTCTATTGGTAAAATTTTGGGTGGCGAATGATTAGAATATTTTATTGAGAAAACTATTAATTTGAGCAAATTTTGGGTTCTGGAATTCATCATTGTTAAGAGAAAAATTATTAAAGTAGTTGGTTTAGTTTTTTTATAATATAGAAGTGCTTCCATGTACTTGAATATATATATACACGTATATTTGTTTCTTAGTTACTTAAGCATAGTAATTAGTATTATGTTAAATGTATAAGTATTTCGTTTTGCTGAACAAAGTAAATCATCATTTTCGATCGGTTTTACCATATAAATATTTAATCGGTGAATTCAATTTTTAACTTATGAAAGTGTAACTTGAAATAATTTGACAAATTCTTAGAATGACCCTAAGTATTATGAAATAGTATGTGTTGGTTAGAGTTTTGCATTTAAGGTTTGTACAAGTCCTTATAAGTTAATATATTTATTTGATTAGGTGCGGCGCAACTAGGACCCTCGTCCCAGAATTGATTGATATTGATTTATTGTGCTCGACAAAATAAGGTGGGTGAAATCATCTTTAACTTGCAAATATGTTATTTGGAATAAACATATTTATTATGGAATTTACTTTATCTGTAAGTTTATGGTGATAATCATTGTTGTGTTTTGTTACATCCATGGTGAAAGCCTGTGTGGTATATCATAGCCTGTGTGGCGTATCATTGCCTGTGTGGCATAGCCTGTGTGGCGAATCATAGCCTGTGTGGCGTATCATTGCACATAATGGCGAGCTCGTGTGGCGAATCATAGCTTTGTGTGGCGTATCATGCACTGTGGTGGCGATCGTTGTGTGGCGAATCATAGCCTGTGTGGCATAGCCTGTGTGGCGAATCATAGCCTGTGTGGCGAATCATAGCCTGTGTGGCGTATCATTGCCAATGTGGCATAGCACGTGTGGCGATCATAGCACGTGTGGCGATTATAGCTTTGTGTGGCGTATCATTGCCTGTGTGGCGAATCATAGCCTGTGTGGCGTATCATTGCTTGTGTGGCAAGAAATTTTAAGCTGGTGAGGTTGAATATGATTGACTATTACTTTCTTCGATATATACACATTTTGACAAATAAAATAATGATATTCCTTGTTCCCACCACCGAGTACGCTTTTTGTGCTCACCCTTTTTATCTAAAATATTTTCGGTCGTTGATCATGGGCGCGCGTGGCGGTGTGGGTGTGCTAGTGGTGTTTTGTCGCTTTTAATTCCTTCCAAGACTTGTGTTATTTTTGTTTAAACTCTTTTCCTTTATTATCGTTGTTGGATTTGAGTTACTAGAACTCCAACTTATCTCATGCTACTAAGTCTTGCGTAGTTTACTTTGGGTCGTTGGTTGGCGTCAGTTCTTTTGCAAAGTTTAGACTTGAGTTTGTTGGATTCATTATTTGATAATATTATTCAAGAGATTTTATATATTTAAAAAAAAAAAGACATGCTTCCGCTTTAGCTATTTTATTTAAGAAAATATAGTATTTTTAAATTATGAATTTAGGGTGTTACAAGCCACGGGGATGTTGTACCGAGGTGAGCGACTTCGGCAGCTGTACCGAGGTGATCGACTCCGCGGGTGGTGCCGGGGTGAATGATTATGGGCGACCCGTCGAGGTGCGCGTCCTTGGTCATTTCGGAGAGGTGAGCGACCTCGGGCGTCCGTGACTGCCTGTCCGGGCGTTCTTGAGGTGCCCGCTCCGTTCGCCCACTGACTCAGAAAATTTTAAAATTGGCTAATATTGGCGTTGAGGATTTCAGATACGGCTCTACCGAGGACCTCGTGAGATTGGTGAACTGCTGTTCACCGGTGTTGAGGTCGGCATCTCCCTCTTCAGTAGGGCGGCGATCCTGAGGGTGTATAGGAAGGTCCTCTATGTAACCCTCAGGTGTGTTGTTGCTATCGGCAGCCGCGATCTCCTTTCCCCGGCGCTGCGTTACAGCTTGGTCGGGGTCTTCAGATCGTCCATTGCCAGCACCACCGGCGGCGCTAACATTTGCACGAGTCCTTGCCATTGATTTTGTGTATAGAAACGAAGCTTTTTGTAGGAGTTTCCCACAGACGGCGCCAATGATTAATCTTGTGTGTGAGATTGTGAAAACAATAAAGAACACAAGAGGTTTTTACGTGGTTCGATCAAGGAAACGATCTACGTCCACGGAGGAATAATTCCCCAATACTTTCACTATATGCGATTACAATGAATGTATCTAAAAGCTCGAGTATTCAAATAGTTGCTAACCCTTCTATCTTCAACCTAACCTCTATTTATACATATTGCGGATCCTTTAAGATTGCTGCAGATCCGATCTCTCTCTGGCGATATCTCATCCTTGAATATCTCCTTCAATATCTCTTCTTAGATTCGATCTTGAATAGGGTTTAGATGTTGGGCTTTGGGCCGAACCGCGTAGGCCGTCTATTAGGTCAGGCCCAGTTCACTTGGGCCTGCTATTGGGCTTGAACGGTAAGGCCATATCCCATCACAACACTCTCAATAGTTTTATTGACTTGGTAATTTTTTTAAAAACCATATAGCTATCTTTAAATAAATTATATATACAAAAAACAATCAATTGAAATCACATAAAAATATATTATTTAGCTATCAAAATAAAGAAATAAATATAATTGGGCCGATCAATATAACATCTATGCTATTGCACCGATTACTATAAGAAAGAAACGGCCAAAAAAAAACACAATTTCGCAAATGCCCAAAAAATCATTTTTCTAGCTCGATCTTGAATTGTGTGGTTTAAGAAACGTAATTCGCTGACGAAAATTGATTACCAATTTTCTTAAACTTTAAATTATTGATGTAAAACCTATTTAATCTATTTAATGACTTGTAATCCAATTTTATTTGTGTATAAATGTCAGAAAATTAATTCCCATGCTAAAATACTATGGACAAATAAATATGGTTGGAAATTATGTGTACGGTGAAAGTGAGAATGTTATCAAATTTAAGTTGGTGGCATAGAAAGTTTAAAACTTATCCTAAAAAAAACACTCTTGTGACACCAACTCACGAAAATAAACATCGAACTGAGCTCGATAAGTTTATCGAGCCGAACTCGAGCTTAGAGATGTTCGGCTCGTAGGTTCGCGAACATGTTTGGCTCAAACTCAAACGAGTCAGTTCGTGAACCCTGATTCGAACATGTTCACGAACTCTTATTCGAACATGTTCGCGAACAATAAATTATTTATATATATTTAAGTAACTAAAATTAATAATAAATTATATGTTAATTATAATTATTTAACGATAAATAACCATATTGATGAAGTACTTCTAATAAATTATTTATATATTTAAATAATTAAAATAAATAATAAATTATAAAATATATATTTTAGTATAAATTTCATCTAACTTATATAATTAATTATCATATTTATACTCGTATAATATATTTAAAAAGTAAATATAATTGAATGATATTGAATAGTATATTCAGTTTATTTATTTATTATATATATATATATATTTTTTTTTTTGTTTTAATCAAACCTTAATATATATTTTCATGTGTATTATAAAATAAAATCATTAAATGAATAATTAATTAATATAATGAGACATTGATTTGGAAAACTAAAAAGTAATAACATGATTTATTAAGTTATCTTACGAACAAAAATATCAATTTAGATAATTACAAGATATAAGTATACATGAGTTACATAGTTATGTTTATATCTCTATAATTATAATTCTAAAAATAAATTTCAAATAACTTACATAACTAATTGACTATAAGATAAATATAATAATAATTCATAATTCTAATATAAAGTTCATCTACCTCATATAACTAAGTAACTATGAGATAAAACAATTACAATTTATATCTCATAAGTAGATTTTCAAAAGTAAATTTAATAGAATGATATTGAATAGTATATTCAATTTATATATTATATAGTCTATATTATTAGATCATAATACTTATGTTTCACATATACTTTAAACTTTTGACAACTACATTTGAGTTTTTATTTTATTTTAATCATATCTTAATAAATATATTTTCATATGTATTATAAAATAAAATCATTAAATTAACAATTATTAATCAAATGAAATATTGAGTTGGAAAACTAAAAACAATAACACGATCTACTAAGTTATCTTATGAACAAAAATACCAATATAGATCATTATAATGTATAAATATACAAGTAGGAGTTATATGGTTATATTTATATCTCTATAATTATAATTCTAAAATAAATAACATCTAACTTACATAATTAATTTACGACGAGGAAAATATAATAATAATTCGTAAGTAGATGAATAGTGTAACAACCCACTATCCCTAAGGACGGATTAGCATGAACTGTTACTTGGGATGAGAATTAAGAAGCGGGAAAAGAAAAGGGGATATCGAATTGTGTGACTTATTTCAAGAAAACTTCTAGAACTTCAAAGCATGGGAGATTATGCAAACATAATTTACATATGAGAGACTAGACCATCAGATCCTTAATAAAAGGATTCAACTGATCTGAAGGAATCTAGTTCCCTGATCAAAATATAACTTAGTGTTCTTGCAGCGAAAAACATGTGAAGTACATATATGAAGATGTGCACTCAAGGTTCTACTATCAGCGACAAAAGATTCCTACTGCTCAACACTGCTCCATCTCATCACCAGCTCAACCTGCACATTTAAAAACAAACATGCAGGGCTGAGTACAAAGACTCAGTGGACTTATGCCAAAAACATTTATCATAACTTTGAATTACATCGCTCCATCAATGATAACACGAGGTTTTATTTGAAATGCTCGTGCTTACTAAACATTTTCTTTCATTTTCCATAAACTTTGTCTGGCCAGACATATTTTCTGTCTGTATGATCAACATCTCATCTCATCTTGCGCCGTAGAAGGAGGCCTCCTTCCACGGACGCCGTGATCGGCCGAGAAAACCTTTCAGCACACAGTCACCGTAACTGGCTGAGCAAACCTTTTAGCAAGTACAATTACCTTAGTGTACACGTTAACCCTTGCTAGGAATTCTCCCTCTAGCATAGGATCCGAATTCGATTAAACTTACGTTGGCGAACCAACACTGATAGGATCCATACATAAAACATAAATATATTGGACAGGTAATTAAATAATAGCATTTTATCATCATTTCTCAAAAGAAAGCATCATAAATAAAACATTTGTCATTTCATTTTATCCTTGAGGAGAAAAAGCCCACGTGGTATATTCTTCTTCTCAAAACAAGTTTCTTCTTTACTTCAGCGCTCACTTTCGTGCTCCACCTTTACGTAAGAAACTAATTTAGTACGTCGGTCGCATCTTTGAAAATCGTCAAAATCTAATGAAACTCGATAACTTTTAAATCTTATCAAGCTTTATTAGCGAATATAGACCTTCTAAAGCCTTTGTATCTTTAACCAATTTGGTTCGTCTTTTCATCGAAAGTTCTAACTTATAACTTCTCGTCTTTATCGTCTGAAAACATTGCTTCGGATCTCATACTAATAAATTAGGTCAATCATTGAACTCGTATTAACTATTTTCAGATAAAATGATTTCAATTATGAAATCAATTCTTAGAAGAGATATCATTATATCTCTAATTAGCCTCCTGCGTCCTAGTATATCTATTCAGAGAAACCCATATTTATACTAGACGTAAAACATAACTCTGTGCGTTAAACATAACTCTACTCACGTACTAACATACTCCATACATTCATACTTTAACCAAGTTATTTTCAACTTCAAAAACATGCATTTCTCAACATTCATATTTAGAACTATCAACTTACATATATACTCTAATTCTAATTTATTACTAAGCATATTCCAATAAATCTCTTAGTTTCACTTTAACAATCACTCATGCCCAAATATACATATAGATGAAACTAGTTTAAGCATAACACTTTATTTTTCAAAATATTACGTCACTTAACAAAACATTTCAATGTAAAAATATTATACCTCATTTTAAAAAATCGCATAAATTCATAGCATATCTTAAACATATTTTTGGGCCAAAATATGTGATCAAATTTAATAAAATAAATTTTGAAACTCCAAACTTCTAACTTTAGTAATTTCGGCAATTTTGAAACAATTTACAAAACTTTTCCATAAATTCCTATAAATTCACAATACATACTAAATTAACATAGGATCATTAATATCTAATAATATTAGACATACAAAAATTTGACATCAAAACCCTTCATTCTATGGTTTTCGAAACTTTTGGAAATTACCTAAACAAAAATCCTAATTAATTCACACTATACATTATTCTCATCATACATCAACAATATATACTAATATCCATTATACATAAATCATACCTCAATAAATCATACACTAAGATTTTCAAAATTCTTTTGAAATAATTTCCAAGATTTTCCAAAAATTATGAATTAATTCATACATGCTTAAATAATACTCACTATTATTAATTCATGCTCAAAACAACAATCAAAATCCATGATCACCAACATATAAATCTCATATATCTCACTATAATAAGAAAAATTTTAACATGCTCAACTTTGTACTAAATTAATAATATATGCTTACAACCATCATATAAATATATTTCTCAAATTTCACATGAAATAACAAAGCATATAACTTCATTTTCATGGATGGATTTCTAATATTTTGCATATCTAAGAAGCTTGTATAATTTCTAACCTTTTAATCGGGTCGATCGTGACTGATTGGATTTGTATCTTGAAAGCAGTTTGGTTGAGCTTGTATACAATGTTTCGCATTACCACTATTACAATCTCTATCGATTTGAATACTTGATTGCATATATCGTGTCCCTTATCTCATATATAAGTTAGATCATACGATGTGTAGAAGATCACGAAGTACGTATGATTGGTCGAAGCTTAATGAGATATAAAAGTTTCCTGGTGAGGCGACTTAAGGGCGAGTTGTCGGTTTGAGGCTGCAGTATAGATAAGAAGTGACTTGACTTAGTTGCTTGTCTATCTTTGTGCGTCTACGGCGTATTGAAGGATCACGGTGAGATGTGTTCTTCTTTCGACCGTCGTGAAGAACCAAGATCTCGGTGACTTACGATGATCTAAACCTCGATAAGGTATTAGGTGAGTCTGAGTTCTTGACCATCACTTTGACTTGTTATGGGTGAGGGTTATATGTTCTAACCCAGATTCTCGCATCTTGGGTGGTGGCGATCTTGTATGTCACGCTAGTTATGCATGTCAGTCACCGTATCCGTTTAGGATGATGGCGTCCCTTAAGGAGCTCAAAGGTTTATTGTACTAAACCCTGCAGGTTGAGTTAGCTCAAGTACAATAATAAGGTTGAGTGGTACTACTTAAGGAAATAAGGATATTAATCGTTTAAGCGATCAGTTGCTAGAAATGATTAATGGACGTTCGATATCTTAAATCTGAGGATTCGTAATGTCTAAGTGCAAGCCGACTCAACTTCGGTAATAAAGGGTAAATCGACATTCTTTCTCTAGTGGCATGATCGAATGTTTATAAATTAATTTATGTTCAGGGTGAACATAAGATAATTAATTTATTTGAGGCCCATCTTTATTCCTTGCATTTGATCGGGTTGGCCCGTCCGGGCTCGTGGCGTAAGAAAATCGGCGCCACTGTGTCCTCTCAAAGGAAGATTTTATTCTTTTATCCACAAGGATATAATTATATTTATGGAATATGCATAGATCCTTTCCATATAAGATTATGGTAATAATCTTGAGAGTATGGAAATAATCTAAGAGTATGGAAATAATCTAGAGTATGGAAATAATCTAAGTGTGGTAATATTCCATATAGGATTATGGTAATATTCCGTATAGGATTATGGTAATATTCCATATAGGATTAAGGTAGTGCATTATAAATATAAGGTATGAGATAATGTCTAGGCTAATGCTCACATATGAACAAGACAATTTTCGGTCATCTCATGGTTGTGAGAGAGGAAAATTTTCGAGAGTTTTAATTGTGAGAGAGCATTGGGTGATTTTCGTAGCATTCTCCATAGATCGTCCTCACTCGGCGTTGGAGATTGGGCGGCGGGATACAGATCGAAGGTCAAACACGAGTCCGACCGTTCGATCCGTTCATCCGTTCGAACCACCTCGGCGGATCCAGGTAAACACGAGAAAACCTCTCGTGTTGCATTTAATTATATAGGCGCATGCTAGGTTTATAATCAATGTATGGTGAATTAAACACCCAAGATGGATCCTCGGGCGAGGTTAACATCGTTTTCCTACAATTGGTATCGAGCACGGGATCAGAATCTTGGCTCTGTTGGATTAATTCACGTTTGATTATTCGTGCGTTATTATAATTGTGGATTTATCGTTCATAAATTGGCTCGTTTGTTTTGTTGGTTTTTTTTTACTGAGAAAATCCGTGGTTAGATTAGATTTTATTATGTAAATCTTATACGTAAAGAAGAGCGAGCGCGTGCGAGCGAAGAGCGGCGGCGGGGAAAAACAGTCTCGGCGGTGTTACAGGAGGTATCTCGGCCGAGCCTCCATGGTCGCTAGAGGCGATCGCGAGGCGGCGGCGGCGTGCGTTCGCGCCGCGAGATCCTGGCGCCCGCGACCGTCGGCGATCGGCGATCGCGGATGCGACGCGCAAGCAGCGGCGGCGAGCTAGCGGGCGGCAGAGGCGGCGGCGTTCGGCGGCGACCAGCGCTTGGCGAGAAGACTTCATGATCGCGACCCGGCGGCTGAGCAGCAGCGTCTCGGCGGGCGTTCGGCGCTCGGGGAAGTCAGCGCCGCGTGCTCGATGGTCGCGGTCGCCTTAGCGACGCGGGCAGCGAGCGCAGGCAGGCGGGTATTGTGGCGGCGGCTGGGCTTTGCCTAGCGGCCCGGCCGAATTAGGCGACCCGGCCCGGACCCGTTTTCGAAATTTCGGTCCGTGCCCGTGCACGCGAGCCCAATTGTTGAATCGGTCCGTGCCCGTGAGCAGCGAGGCCCGTTTTGAGTTTAAAATTACGTACTTTGTAAATCTATGTAATAGATTAGATTTAAATGTGCGGGTTTCACGATTGGGCGCGATGAGCGTTTTATTTTATTTTATCGTTCGTATGCATGTAGTGGATGTTTAAATTATGCGATGGCATGCTATGTATGTTTATATTACGTTGACAAACCTTTAAGTGTTTCACGTAATTGGATGCGCATAAGTAAGCATGCTAGGTTTATCGCGTTTATCAGCATATTTTAGAATTACTGCGAGCATGTTTTACATGTTGAGTTCTATAGAAAAGCATGCTAGGATTACGTGATCTGCATGGACAAACCTTTTGAATAAAAGACTAAGCAAGCAACCCGACAAATTAATTTTCAAATTAAAATGTCAAGACCTCCACTTTTTGATCTCTAAACAAAGTGAGGCCTTTGTGATGGCGTCCACGTGCAGCGTGGCTTGCTTGCTGATTATCATAAGTTTGTTAGATGAGATTTCTAAATAAAACATTTAAATCTATTGAGAAGTGGGAGTTTCATGTATGGCGATCACGCGCGTGGCTTGCATGTGCGATTTTCATAAGTTCTCTAGAGATAGATATAAAATGAGATAACAAAAAATTTGAATTGGGCGGTATGGTCGGTGAGTATACCAATTCTAAAATTCATCTTCTATTACATTAAAATTGTGGTCGATGCTTAGACATCACCTCAAGTACAACTTCCATGAAGTCCCTTCTTGCGATAGTGATGTGGTCTAGTAAGGTCAATCATTAATTTCATTTGTCATAAGGATAAGTTGACATGGATTGAAATTAAGCGACTAAAAGGTAAATTTTAGTACAGTCGGGGGTTCGTATAGCGTCCGCACGCGTGAAACTTGCATGTGGAATTTCTTGGGCGATTGGAGGTTTCAATTAATATTGTTTTATCAAAGGTTACAATATTATTATTCTGAATTATATCGATCGTATGCTTATGTGTTTTACATTATCGTTTGAGATATGTCTCTTCGCCGATTATCAATATGCTCGCACAAAATCCGTTATCCGGTCCAAATTTTATCCAGTGGAAGCGAAACATTGAGTATGTTCTCCTGCGAGAAGAAAATTTATTTGTACTCTCTATACCCGTCCCACCCTCTGGGCGATTCATCTGCGATAAGGGCGCAGGAGCAGCGAGAAATGGGACAAATCAAATAGAAAGGCAAAATGCCTTCTTTTTGGTCACCATGTGCGAGTCCACTGCAACTCCGGCATCAAGAGATGGAAGATGCAACCCGCGATATGGCTAAGTCTTATGAAATCGTTATTTGTCGGACGAGAATAAACTTGTCACAATTTGACAAAATCTATAATGTCGAGTTCGATGAAGGAAGCGATTCGGTGCATGACCATGTAAAGCAAATGATAAATCTCTTGGGAGAGCTCGGTTGGTTGGAGGATATATTGATGGCGTGGTGAGAATCGATATGATCCTCAACACTTTGCCCAAGTCTTTTGATGACTTCCGTTATAGAGCGAGTCCTTTATGATAAAGGTTATACTCTAGATTCATTGCAAGAGGATCTAATAGCGGAAGAGCATGAAATAAAGCGAAGTCTGTGATCTTTAGCAAGCACCTCGAAAACCAACTGCTTTATCGAAAGATGAAAGGGAAAGTGGAATTCAAGGGATGCTAAGGCTAAAGAAAAGTGGGAGTAATACAAAGAAGGCTCTACCGGCGGTTTAAAAAGCGAAGGAGAAGGGCAAGTGCTTGAAGTGCGGTGAGGCCGGGCGTTGGAAGGCTAAGTGCCCCAGGCTCGAGGCTCAGTGCGCCATTTGCTTTAATGTGAAACATGTTTAGCGACTTGTTCTACCCATTCTTGGGTAGTAGATCTGGTATAGTGATCATGTTTGTTACACCTTGCGAGGTTTCTGCGGACAAGGGAGGCTGTTTGATGGCGAGATAACGATCTCCATAGACGGACAGCGAAAGTCGGCATTGCAGTTGGAGATGTTTCTTTATATTTTGGGACAACAGTTTTAGTTTTGAAAGGCGTTTTATATGTGCGGTTTTCGGTGGAACCTTGTTCTGTTTGAAATTATTTACTCATGGATATTACATTATTTTTGATAGTGGTGTTTCTATCATAAGAAATGGCGAAGTTATACGTGTTGGCACTTTATATAATTAAGCTTTATACTATTTACGCAAAACATAATACCTATAACTATGTTGCATCTTCATCAAACCCTAAAAGAAAGTTTTCTTCATGAAGATGACTCTACTTTTCTCGGCATCTTAGATTAGGTCACATCAATCTAAATAGGATCAAAGGCGGCTAAGAATGGGCGTTGGGTAATCTCACGGTTCTCCATTTCGATCTGCGAATCTGTATAGAAGGTAAGATGTCGACCAGGACCCTTCAGCGAAGGTTATAGAGCCACATAAATGTTGGAGTTAGTCCATTCGACACTGTGTGGACGATGTCCACACAAGCTCGTGGAGAATGCAGTATTTTGTCACTTTCGTTGGCGATTACTCGAGGTGCGGATCGTATACACCTTCACGCAAGTGCGAATGCTTTGAGAAATTCAAAGAGTTTAAAGGCGGAAGTGGAGCGAAGCTGGGTAAAGTATCAAGTCACTGCGTTACGATCGCGGTGGCGAATACCTCGATGTGAGTTTATGGACTATCTAGTGAAGTGTGGGATTACGTCCCGGCGCACTTCACCGGGACACTGACAAAATGGTGTGTCGAGGCGAAAAATAGGACTCTTTTGAAATGGTTAGATCTATGATGAGTTATGCTACATTGCCTATTTCGTTACGGGGTATGCCTTAGAGGCGGCATACTTGCTAAATCTAGTACAGTCAGTCGGTCGAAAAGACCCTTTCGGAGTTGTGGTTTGGGCGCAAGCCGGTTTAAGCCACATAAGGATATGGGGCGATCAGACTGCGTCTTTGAACAAGAAAGGCGACAAGTTGGAGCTAGATCGGCAAAGGCATTTGTGGCTATCTAGAGGGCGAAGGTGGTTTATTCTATAGTCTAAGGATCGGAAGGTCGTTATTAGCACTAATGCCCGATTCTTAGAAGAGGATTATATGAAAATCATAAGTCAAAGTTGAAATCATTCTTGAAATTAGAAGATGATCGTATTCCACCACCGATTAGGCCAAAGGTGCGAGATGTCGAGTCTAGTGGGAGGGATCGACACGAGATACTTGAGAAATTGAAGTGGGTCGAGTTCCTTTGGAGATACCGACCGTCTGAGTGGTACCTACCACGTGCAAGTTGTGCAAGTTAGAGAACCACAGAGTTCTGCACCCACCGTTGTCATTATGTACATAGCACCTAAATCGTAGTGGGAGGTTGTTCGTCAACCCGGCGATTTATGTTTCGTGGGTGAATGGTCGGTTTAGTCCCGGAAAGCGAGCAGGCAATAATCGACCCATGGGCGTACAGCGGCGTCTGAGATAATGATGCAAGATCATGAAACTTACGTTTGGACGGTGGTAAAGTCTATGGATTTACCAGTTGTCTAGCGAGAGTTGTGTGTATCGGTTAGATGTCAGCGGTAATGTGGTATTTCTTGCACTTTACGTAGATGACATTCTTCTGTTGGCAACAATGTGAAGTTGTTATCAGGGCGTAAAGTGTTGTTTATCCGATCGATTTCAAATGAAGACTTAGGAGATGAAGCGTGCATTCTTGGGATCAAGGTTTGAGAGATCGCGAGAGAAAATATTGAGCTTATCTCGGGCGTCTTACATTGATCTTGTGATTACTCGTTTTAGTATGCGGACCGCCAAGAAAGGATTGCTACCTTTGGACATGGCGTTCCTTTATCTAAAGGCGATCACCTATGGCGCAAAGGAGATCGAGAAATGAGACAAGTTCCTACGTTTCGCCGTAGGAAGTCTCATGTATGCAATACTACGCCACGAGGCCCGATATCTATTTGTGCGGTATGCATAGTAGCTGAATATCGGTCTAACCACGGACAAGCACATTGAATTGCGATAAAGCATATACTCAAGCACACGAAAAGGACTCGAGATTATGGGCTGGTTTACCATGCGAGATAGTCTAATGCCTTTGGGTTATCTGAGACTCGGTTTCCAAGTGACCGTGATAAGAATAAGTCTACCTCGGACTATGTGTTTACCTTGGGAGGTGGAACCGTATCTGGCGGAGTCAAAGCGGCGATGCGTGCGGACTCTACCAAGGAAGCCGAATATGTAGCCACCGGAGGTTGCTAAGGAGGTTGTATGGTTCGAGAACTACCTCATGGATCTAGATGTGGTACTGGTTTGCCCATGAGTATCATGGTTTCTTTGTGATAACTTTCGGTGCAATGGCAAATCGAAGGAATCACGGATCCACAAGGCAAGCAAACACATAGAGAAAGTACCATGTCATCGAGAAATCGTTAGGCGAGGGGCGTCTTGATAGCAAAGATTGATCGCGGATAACCTGGCGATCCATTCACTAAAGCTGCCGAAATAAGTCTCGTCGAGGGCGTTAGAGGACTTAATTGCGCTAGATGGCACCGCTAAATCTGCGCAATAAGTCTACGTCGGGGCGTTAGAGGACTTGAATTGCGCTAGATGGCACCCACTTAGAAAACTTTTGTATAAGTGGGAGAAGCAAAGTGATATGGTTGTTTGTAATAGCTAGTAGAAAGACACATTGTATACTAAAGTTTGCTTTAGTATAAGTGGGAGATTGTTGGATTTGTATCTTGAAAGCGGTTTGGTTGAGCTTGTATACTGATGTTTCACATTACCACTATTACAATCTCCTATCGATTTGAATACTTGATTGCATATATCGTGTCCCTTATCTCATATATAAGTTAGATCATACGAGTGTGTGAAGATCACGAAGTACATATGATTGGTCGAAACAATGAGATATAAAAGTTTCCTGGTGAGGCGACTTAAGGGCGAGTTGTCGGTTTGAGTGCAGTATAGATGAAGTGACTTGACTTAGTTGCTTGTCTGTCTTTGATGCGTCTCGGCGTATTGAAGGATCACGATGAGATGTGTTCTTCTTCGACGTCGTGAAGAACCGAGATCTCGGTGACTTCGATGATCTAAACCTCGATAAGGTATTAGGTGAGTGCGAGTTCTGACCATCACTTTGACTTGTTATGGGTGAGGGTTATATGTTTCTAACCAATTCTCCGCATCTTGGGTGGTGGCGATCTTGTATGTCGCTAGTTATCATGTCGAGTCACCGTATCCGTTTAGGATGATGGCGTCCCATAAGGAGCTCAAAGGTTTATTGTACTAAACCCTGAGGTTGAGTTAGCTCAGAGTACAATAATAAGGTTGAGTGGTACTACTTAAGGAAATAAGGATATTAATCGTTTAAGCGATCATTGCTAGAAATGATTAATGGACGTTCGATATCTTAAATACGAGGATTCGTAATGTCTAAGTGCAAGCCCGACTCAACCCGGTAATAAAGGGGTAAGTCGACATTCTTTCTCTAGTGGCATGATCGAATGTTTATAAATTAATTTATGTTACAAGTTTGAACATAAGATAATTAATTTATTTGAGGCCCATCTTTATTCCTTGCATTTGATCCCTGGTTTGGCCCGTCAGGACTCGTGGGTAAGAAAATCGGTAGCCTGTGTCCTCTCAAAGGAAAGATTTTATTCTTTTTATCCACAGAGGATATAATTATATTTATGGAATATGCATAGATCCTTTCCATATATGATTATGGTAATAATCTTGAGGTATGGAAATAATCTAAGTATGGAAATAATCTAAGAGTATGGAAATAATCCTAAGTGTATGGTAATATTCCATATAGGATTATGGTAATATTCCATATAGGATTATGGTAATATTCCATATAGGATTAAGGTAGTGCATTATAAATATAAGGTATGAGATAATGTCTAGGCTAATGCTCACATATGAACAAGACAATTTTCGGTCATCTCATAGTTGTGAGAGAGGAAAATTTTGAGAGTTTTAATTGTGAGAGAGCATTGGGTGATTTTCCGTAGCATTCTCCATAGATCGTCCTCACTCGGCGTTGGAGATTGGGCGGCCGGGATCTGATCCGGAAAGGTCAAAGCACGAGTCCGGCCGTTCGATCCGTTCATCCGTTGAACCACCTCGGCGGATCAAGGTAAACACGAGAAAACCTCTCGTGTTGCATTTAATTATATAGGCGCATACTGGGTTTATAATCAATGTATGGTGAATTAAACACCAAGATGGATCCTCGGGCGAGGGTTAACATCGTTTTCCTACACGAACAAATCGATTTTCTAACTTAAGATTGAAGAAAAATTTGAAGAACTCACTCCTTTTTTCCCTCAAAGTTTGGTCCCAATATGTGAGAGAATGAAGTGATTTTATTTTTGATGATATAAGACATTAATCGAGCTTTAAAAATATCTACAAAAAAGTCGACAAAATACACTTTCTTATCTCTTAAAATCTACACCTTACTACCAAATAAAATAATACCTTATCACTTCATTAATTAATAACTTCGTCTTATCTCGTGTGTGTGTGTTGACTGGTGGTAGAGTGGTTAATGCTTGAGGCCAAAGGTCTTGGGTTCGAGTCCACCGTGTGTGACCTTTAATATTTCTGTTAAATTACAAAAAAAAATCATCTTATCTCTAAATTAATTACCTTTCATTTTCAAAATAAATACACATCACTATCAACAAAGTTGAAAAATATCATTCTTTCTTTTCACACTTGAGAATTTTAGTCCATTTCACAATAAATAATACATGTTTCCATTTTTTCATTTAATAATAATATGATATAATATAGGTCTAAGGTGATGATCTGGATCATGAAAAAAATGAATAAGAACATGTAATACCCGTCTTTTAAACTACATTTTTGCATGGCACGTTTTTTTAGAAAGGGTCGAAAAGGTTGACTTTTGTTTCGGTGATCGACAATCACGAAACCTCGGGCGTTCTGAAGAGTGTCTTATGGCGAATTCATAGACACTAAGTATCGAGTTTTCGACCACCCATGAAGGTTT
The DNA here is from genome assembly GCA_036937905.1 of Salvia rosmarinus. NCBI lineage: Eukaryota > Viridiplantae > Streptophyta > Magnoliopsida > Lamiales > Lamiaceae > Salvia > Salvia rosmarinus. The sequence goes on from JAODLM010000421.1 coordinate 42,062, forward strand.
GGCACTCAGGAAGTTATCGAAAGCCGGACTTTCATTGGTCTTTTAAAAGCATATCTTGTTTATAGTCATTGTGTCCGGTATTTTATTTACGTGTCCATGGGTACCAAGTTTGCTAAATTTGAGTCCGTTTGCAAAGTTGCATCGCTTTTGCGTTTTCGAAAAAGGGCAGCTTGCATGCACTGTGACCCGAATTTCCTATAAATAGGAGGCTGGGGCCTTCATTTTCAGCGTTCATTTCCTTCGTCTCTGTGTTTACGGAAGAGCGAGCAGCTCAGTGCTGCTGCTGAGCAGCTGGAGGAGTGGGGATCGAGCAGGGAGGCTCGGTGGCGGCGCCATTGCTGGCTTTGCCGAGCCACCACCGCCGATCAACCACCCGGGCAACCCGTTTTCGGTTTTGTCCTTTTCTTGTTTTGATTCCGCCTTTTAGTAGATCGTATAGCATAGAACTCGGGATTCTAAAGGGACGAGGCAGGAAGCAATGGGAGGCCGACGATTGGCCAAACCGCTGCCGCCGTTAGCTCACGCCGCCGTGAGCTTGTTGGCCGCCGATTGGTGGCCGACGAGCCACTGCACAGCTCTGGTCCTTTAGGTTTTGAGTTAGGGCTATGCATTCTACTAAAATACCGATTCGTTTTACATTTTTCGCGTTTACGCATGTCGGGATGTTTTCCGTTGCTTGAGTTTTCTAAAGGAAGTACATGCCGGGTTATCCATTTTCAACGTCGTTTGTCATTCCATGTTAAATGATTATGCATATTGCTTATGTTTCCATTTTCATGCATCGATTTTGGATGGTTTATCCTAGATCGAGGATAGCATCGATTTTTGAAACTTCTTGTTTTGCTAAGATTTGAGTCGACTTGCATGCATGCATATTTTGAAGGTACCCTATTATAGGTCTTGATGCCTGAATATATTTCCTTACGCATCGAGTTGATTTGAAAACCGGAGAGTGCAAATGTGGGTTCGAGAAAGTGAAAACCTAATTTTGCTACGATCGTCGTTTGGATCACGTTGTTGCTTTGCTTTGTGTGAAGTGACCCCAAAAGTTGTTCCGTCTTGTTACCGGTACCTACCGGTCGATCGGTGAAGTCATCGGATCCGTAGATATCTTCGGTTGGCGTTTTAGATACATTCGGGTTGGGTTATATATGCTTATTTTGAGTTATTTACTACGATATTTCAAAATAAAACATGTCGCCGTAAAATGTTTTGTGAAATTATTCTTGTTCTACGATCGAATATGGTTCTATCATGGTTGTGCGGATCTCTATTGGTGGGTTGATCACCATCTTGAGTATTGATCATAAGGGGATAGACCCCGAACACGTGGTTATGGTTACGAAGGGGATAGACCCGGAAGTCCACGGAAATGGTAATGAGGTGGTTATGGTTACGATGGGGATTTGACCCAGAAGTCCCGCGAGTTAGCGGTGGATACGTTCGGGCGTGGGCCATTGGATATGTTAGGGCGAATGAATGTCATGTGATGGGTGGCGGGATCGTTCGAGTGTGGTTCATGGTTCTATGATGGGAATATGATAATAACGGATCGGTATCTAAAATGAAAAATCTATTTTGCTTACTTAGAAGTGGATTTCGTTTTAAAACCTTCTAAGGTAAGTGCTCTAAACACGACCTCATGATTCTTTTGATTTATGATAAAACCCGGTGAGTGCGCTAGTACTACTTTAAACTCTTTTCAAATCTTTTCACGAGATGGAGGAGAATTTGGGAATGGCGGCTGAGGGTGGGCTGCGGGTTCTTCATGCTATGCTTCATGATGTTACGTTATATTAGTACTCGATAATTATGTATTCTTGTCCCTTATTTGCTTTACGATTGGGAACAAGATTTGTTATATTATTCTTTGTGAGTCTCGTCTGAGCATGCTATGTGGTTGACCGGTCTAGTTAACGAGGATGTAATGCTATTTTGTCTTCTTGCATTACTTATAATAAACCGAGATCATGTTTTACGAGGTTATGTTATCGATATTATTACATTGGTGGATTGTTTGTGCACCCTCCCGAGGATATGTCCTAGTTATAGAGGAGATCTTTGCCCGATTTCATGGTAACATCTTCTTATCATGTATATTATATATCCCTTCTTCCTTCTTAACCCCACCCCTAATCACACCCGGCATCCGTGCCTTCCCTCGGAGGTGGGCGTGTGACGTAATGTCAGGCAGTTTTCTTGGCCACGACATCTATCTTTATTATACGATACCGGCATGGTATCGAGCAATGGTTCTTAGCTTTGACCTCTATCCTTGTTATCCGATATCAAAGCGGTTTGTTTGCTTTATATCATGAGCATTCTTGAAATTGAGTGTTTAGAACTTGTTCTTCTAAACATTTATCAGTCTGACTACCCTCGACTCACCGTCGGTCCGCCTCCTTTAAAAAGGGATGAGGTATGTGTTTATTCTTGATGCTTTATGTGGCTATGTGATGCTTGATATGATCTTGGTTTCATGTGCTTTGGCACGATAAGAGTTCTGTGATGTAAGCGTGATATGGATGAGATGTGGTTGGATGGTGATATGGATGTGGAAGTGATTGTTAATGGAGCAAAAGGGCACGTGTGGTACGTGATATGAAAATCGTTTATATGATATGATGTGATTGATGTGATCACGTATGGTTGATGTAAGTCTATGTGTTTACATAGCAATGTATTGTTGATTGAAAATCTTGTTTATTTTGATAAGCAGTGCTTATGTGAACCACATGTTGCTTACGTGATTATATCGATATTGATATGGATATGTGTTGAAATGAACATGTGTATGAGACATGAATACCCGGATATTTGGGATGGTAAAGGAAGCGTGAATATTTGTTGTTGTTTTATGGTGAACTAACATGTAGGTTTATGGATATTGATGGCCCGACAGCGTTGGTTAAGATCTCACGAGAATGGATGAGCATATCAAGTAAATTCGGGAATGTGCCGGAATATTCATGAGCCATTGGGAGTATTTACAGGAAGATTTGTTGGGTTATGGAGAAAGGTTCGAGATAGTGGGAAAGTGTCGAATCTGAGGCCTACTATCGGATGGTGAAAACTACCGGCAGGTTGGCAACCATGGGCGAAAGCAGGACATGTGTTGTTGAGCGGGATCTATCCGAGGCACCTTACCTTGGACTTTCTTGAGTTCGTTGCTCGAGTATGGAGCGGTGGACGGACCACCGAGGTATACCATCGAGGAGGATGTGGTTGCGAGACACCTCGAGGACCGATCCGGATCGATGATAGGGATGATGTTCCGAAGAGCCGTTGGGAGAACAACCATCAATCGAGCGATCACCGGTGCAGCAGGATACACGATCACTACACCTCCGCCAGCGATCCTTACCTTCCGGAGGATCCGGAACGACTTTGGGCGGGAACTTCCGGGGCGAGAGGTATTGTCCGTCCGGCGGTGGCAGCGAAGAAGCCGGATCGGGATCTTCATGCCACCGAGGCGTGTCGGTGGCATCCGGGAAGGCGACTACGAGGAAGAAGAAGAGGACCGAGATGAGAGCGAGGAGGTAGTGAGGATTCGGAGGACCCGGTAATCCGGTTAGCGAGATGACTACGACGATGGTCGGGCACATTGAGGAAGACAAAGCGCGAGGCGAGGGGGGCGAGGCACGGCTTTCACGATACTCGAGGCAATCGAGCACAACTTGGATGGGATCATACCCAAGAGGCTTGCTTCCATGCGGGATCGCTTTTAAAGCGGCGGCCAATTCAAGCCACGATTGGAAGGAAAGAGGATGAGGAAAGCGAGAATGGAACCCTTTGGGACTAGCGGGGAATAGTGGATGGATATGGAGGGCGAGAGATCTAGGTAGTCGGTGTATACGGTGGCGATCATGATCTGCTAGAAGCATAGACGAGCGGCATCTTTTGTGATGACCGGTCGATTCTTTGCTCACATCGACCTTTTTGGTGACATACCTTGATCTTGTATTTTGTGATCCTTCATGGACAGCTGAATATTCTTGATACTAAGCTTGTCTATGGCGGGATGTTTATGTTTTGATGCTTATATGTGATATGAGCTATGCCGTGATGATATATGATCTATGTGATGTGTGATGATAATGTTATGTGAAATGCATAGCGATGATATGTTGTGAGTTGCATGATTATATGTGATCGTGCGTGATATGTGATATATGTGATGATATGTGATATGGGTGATGATATATGTTATGCGAAGATACCGGTTATCTATGCGGCGTTTCTAATGTTTCAAGCGTCGATGCAGAATGCGAGAACAAGGAATCGGAGGAACAATAGCGTGGAAGAAGCCGAGAACCACCTTTGGTTCAGTGACATCTGATCGAGAGTTTTGCAGAATCCCCTACATTCGGCGGTCTCGCGAACCGATCGGCAATGAGCTGGATCGATCCACGAAAGGATCTTGAATACATCGGTGAAGCGAAAAAGCTGAATGCGCAATCTTCGGCAACCGATGAGGTGATTTACGGTGGGAATCCGTGAAGGACCTAACACCCGGGACGGTGGGCAAGGTATCGTGGGAAGATTTCGAGGAAGAACTCATGGAAAGTATGTGCTGGCGTTTCTGTGCAGAGAAGGCAAAAGCAGTGCAGGAATCTTCGTCGAGGAAGAAGGGCGGTCACCGAGTACGATCGCTCGTTGATAAATGCATCACGTTATACTACGTGCACGGTTGCTTGAGGTGCCGAGCGAGCGAGGTTCGAGAGAGGACTCAGACCGGAGATCGAATTTAGCTCGTCGGTCGGGGAGATCGGCGTATCGCGATCATGAACCGGGCATTAAACATTGGTCAATGTTGCCCAAGAGAACAATGCCACCGGACAGCCATCGGCGGAGGAAGAGGTAAGAGGAAATGGGAAGATCGAGGGAAAGCAATCGGTGTTCGAGGGAACGGGCGGTCGATGATTCCAAGGAATCAAGGCATTCAAGAGAGAAAGGCAACCTTGGGAAGGAATTTCCAACCCATGCGGCGGGGTGGAAAACCTTGGTGCGAAATGCGAAGGAATCATTTCGGCGAGTGCGGGCAAGGTAGCACCGAGTGCTATCGTTGTAAGAAGTCTGGACATTACGCTCGAGATTGTCCGTTAGGAGGGCGGCGGTGCGACCACCGGTGGCAGCGTCCAGCTCATGACGAATCATGCTCCGCCGAGGACAAACAACGGGCGAGGAGGTCACCCTAGGCCGACAAACCAAAGGCCACCGCATGAAGCAAGGGTGTACGCCTTGAATCGGAAGCAGCGACTCAAGCTCCGGAAATCTTGCAGTATAATCCATATGAGTGATATACCGTTTCGCTTTGTTTGATCTGAGGAGCCTCACATTCTTTCGTTTCGAGAATCGCGTGTGAGAGGTTGGGTTTGGTACCCAAGAAATCACAGTACCTGAAATTAGCATCCGTCAGAAGTGCTAAAGGCAAAAGAGATATGCGAGAACCGTGAAGTAGAAATCTGAGCGAAGGTCTTTGTCAATTTGCATGTCATCGGAATGGAAGATTTCGATGTCATCTTTAACATGGATTGGTTGGAAAAGCACATGGCAACTATCGTTGTCTCGAGAGAGTTGCTTTTCTGGACGGCCGAAGGAGTGGAAGTTTGTTTCACGGCATAAGGATGGGTGTTTGCGTGCAATGATCTCGACCTTGAAGGCGGTGAGGATGATCGGGAAGGAAGTTGTCAAACTTTCTTGGTAAGTTTGACAGTGGCGATGAACAGTAAAGCGATTGCAAGAGGAGCCGGTGGTGTGTGAATATCCGGACGTGTTTCAGAGGACTTACCAGTTTACCACACGATAGACAAGTGGAATTCACTATTGATTTGGAACCGTGAGCGACACAGTATCAAAGGCACCATACGAATGGCACCTAAAAATTGCAAGAAGCTGAAAGCGATTCAGCGGGGCTGTTGGATCTAGGTTTTATCCGACCTAGCGTGTCGCCGTGGGAGGCCGATTACATTCGTCAAGAAGAAGGATGGGTCAATGCGGATGTGCATTGACTGGAGACAGAGAGTCAATAGTCGACGATCAAGAATAGATATCCTCTTCCAAGGATCGACGATCTGCTTTGACCAGCTCGAAGGGCGAGTGTCTTCTCTAAGATCGATTTGAGGGGGCTACCATCAGTTGAAGATCGGGAAGGAGGGCGTTGCGAAGACCGCGTTCGGGACGAGTATGGGCACTACGAGTTCATCGTGATGCCGTTGGTTTGACCAATCGCGCCAAGATCTTCATGGATCGATGAATCGAGTTTTCCATCGATGTCTGGATAGTTTCGTCTTGGTTTTATCGATGATATTCTCATCTATTCTAAGAATGCAGAGTTGCATAGAGAACACCTCCGTGCCGTTCGAAAGCGTTACTGACGAGAGGTTGTATGCCAAGTATAGCAAGTGCGAGTTTTGGCTCAAAGAAGTGATGTTCCTTGGACATATCGTGTGCGCGAAGGAATCAAAGTCGACCAGTGAAGGTTGAAGCGATGAAATGGCGGAAGGTTCGACTAATGCCAATGAGGTTGAGCTTTCTAGGCTTGGCGGATATTATAGACGTTTCATCGAAGGGTTTTCGAAGTTGGCAAGGCCGATGGACGCAATGTACCGTGAAAGGAATCAAGTTTTCATGGTCCAAGCTTGTGAAGCAAGTTTCCAAGAGTTAAAGAAGAAGCTAACAACCGCTCCAGTGTTAGCCGTGCCGGAAGGGAGCGATGGGTTTGTGGTCTACACCGATGCATCCAAACTTGGTTTGGGTTGCGTTCTCATGCAGAACAAGAAGGTTATAGCTTACGCGTCTCGTCGGTTGAAACCGCACGAGTTGAGCTACCAACTCACGATCTGGAGTTAGCGGCAGTCGTTCATGCGTTGAAGATTTGGAGGCACTATCTCTATGGAGTTAAGTGTGAAATCTTCACGGATCACAAGAACCTCAAGTATTTCTTTGAACAAAAAGAGCTGAACATGAGGCAAAGGAGATGGCTAGAGTTGGTAAAGGATTATGATTGCTCTATCAGTTATCACCCGGGAAAAGCCAATGTCGTAGCAGATGCTCTTAGTCGCAAGTCGAGGCGAGTTGGGATATCTTCTTCATGAGAAAGAGCTTATTCGAGATTTCGAGAAGCTCGGCTGGAAGTGATTCACCCGCGGAATCGGTGCAAGGATTCATCGCAGACTTTGACGGTGAACCGGATTTGAGAGAAGCCATCGTGAGTCTTGTGCGAGGAGGCAATTCACGGAGAAGATGCGTTTGAAAGCAAGGCTAGAAGATAGCAAGGGTTTCACGGAAGCAAAGGATAACGCGCTACTATTTAGGAAGGTTATGTGTGCCACTCAATAGGGAATTGAGAGATAAAATCATGAGTGAAGCTCATGAGGCACCGTATCTGACTCATCGTGAAGCACCAAAATGTCTGAGAGACCTTAAAAGGAACTTTTGGTGGGAAGGGATGAAAAAGGATGTAGTCAGCGTTTGTGGAGCGTTGTTTGGCTTGTCGACAAGTGAAAGTCGTACACCAACGTCCGTCGGGATTGTTGCAACCGTTACCTATCCCCAGTGGAAATGGGATCATATCGGTATGGATTTTGTGGTGAGTTTTCCAAGGTCGTGAGGAGGAAACTTTGCTATATGGGTTGTCGTCGATGGTAGCGAAGTCAGCTCATTTCTTACCGATCCGGATGGCGACGGGTTAGATAAGCTTGCTCGACTTTCGTCAAGGAAATCGTGCGGTTACATGGTGTGCGGTATCGATTCGTCGGATCGTGACCCGAGGTTCATGTCGAGGTTTTGGAGGAGTCTGCCAGGAAGCCATGGGGACCAAGCGAATCTTAATCGGCATTCCATCCTCAAGCGGACGGTCGATCGGAAAGAACGATTCGTGTTTTGGAAGACGTCTGCGGCGATCGTGGCGACAGAGGAGGAAGGTGGGAAGAGATACTACCTTTGGTAGAGTTTGCCTATAACAATAGTTATCAGGCCACCATAGGAATGGCTCCCTATGAAGCGTTGTACGGAAGGAAGTGTCGATCGCCACTTTATTGGGATGAAGTGGGCGAGAGGAAGATGTTAGGACCAGAGATGGTTCAGCAGACGGTCGAGGTTATCGATCGAGATCAGCGAAGGATCAAGGAAGCGCAAGATGTGCGAAGTCCTATGCGGACAAGCGTCGTACGGATCTTCAGTTCATGATCGGAGATCGCGTTTTCCTTAAGGTTTCCCCGACGAGAGGAGTCGTTCGTTTTGGGAAGCGAGGTAAGTTACGACCGAGGTTCGTTGGACCTTCAAGTTCTCGAGAGAATAGGCCCGTTGCCTATAGGTTAGCTTTGCCTTGACAAAGACGGAGATGTTCATGGCGTGTTTCACGTTTCTCGGTGAGAAAGCACGTGTTCGACCCAAAACACGTGATCAAGCATGATCAAGTGATTCTTGCTCGGGATCGAGTTACGAGGAAGGCGGTGGCTATCTTGGAGCGAAGTCGAGGAATTGAGGAACAAGCGATTAGTTGGTGAAGGTGTTGTGGAATCACCACGGAGAGGAAGAAGCTACGTGGGAGTTGGAAGACAAGTTCGGGGCTCAAGACTCGAGTTGTTTTCTCCACGTGTTTGAAATTTCGAGACGAAATTTTTATAAGGAGGAGGATGTAATACCCGTCTTTTTAAGCACATTTTGCATGGCGTTTTTCGAGAAAAGGGTCAAAGGTTGACTTTTGTTTGGTGACGCGACCATCACGAAACCTCGGCGTTCGAAGAGTGTCTTATAATCAATTCATAGACACTAAGTATGCGAGTTTTCGACCACCCATGAAGGTTTGGCACTAGGGAAGTTATCGAAAACTGGACTTTTCATTGGTCTTTTAAAAGCATATCTTGTTTATAGTCATTGTGTCCGGTATTTTATTTCGTGTCCATGGGTACCAAGTTTGCTAAATTTGAGTCCGTTTGCAAAAGTTGCATCGCTTTTGCGTTTTCGAAAAGGGTTGCTAGCAAGACTCACGCCAAATCGAATTTTCCTATAAATAGGAGGCTAGGGCCTTCATTTTCAACGTTCATTTCCTTCGTCTCCGTGTTTACGGAAGAGCCGAGCAGCTCAGTGTGCTGAGAGCGGCTGGAGGAGTGGGGATCGAGTAGGGAGGCTCGGCGGGCGCCATTCTTCTTCTTGCCGAGCCACCACCGCCGATCAACCACCCCGGCAGTCCGTTTTCGGTTTTGTCCTTTTCTTGTTTTGATTCCGCCTTTTAGTAGATCGTATAGCATAGAACTCGGGATTCTAAAGGGACGAGGCAGGAGAAAGCAGTCGGAGGCCGGCGATTTAACCAAACCGCCGCCGTTAGCTCGCGCCGCCGTGAGCTTGTTGGCCGCCGATTGGTGGCGGCGAGCCACCTTTGCCACAGCTCTGGTCCTTTAGGTTTGAGTTCGACTATGCATTCTACTAAAGTACCGATTCCGTTTTACTTTTTCGCGTTTACGCATGCGGGATGTTTTCCGTTGCTTGAGTTTTCTAAAGGAAGTACATGCCGGGTTATCCATTTTCAACGTCGTTTGTCATTCCATGTTGAGTCGTTATGCATATTGCTTATGTTTCCATTTTCATGCATCGATTTTGGATGGTTTATCCTAGATCGAGGATAGGCATCGATTTTGAAGCTTCTTGTTGCTAAGATTTGAGTCGACTTGCATGCATGCATATTTTGAAGGTACCTATTATAGGTCTTGATGCCCTGAATATATTTCCCTTCTGCATCGAGTTGATTTGAAAACCCGGAGAGTGCCAAATGTGGGTTCAGAAAGTCGAAAACCCTAATTTTGCTACGATCGTCGTTTGGATCACGTTGTTGCTTTGCTTTGTGTGAAGTGACCCCAAAAGTTGTTCCGTCTTGTTACCAGGTACCTACCAGTGCGATCGGTGAAGTCATCGGATCCGTAGATATCTCCCGGTTGACGTTTTAGTACATTCAGTTGGGTTATATATGCTTATTTTGAGTTATTTACTCGATATTTCAAAATAAAACATATGTACGTAAAATGTTTTGTGAAATTATTCTTGTTCTCGATCCAAGATATGGTTCTATCATGGTTGTGCACGGATCTCTATTCGATTGGGTTGATCACCATCTTGAGTATTGATCATAAGGGGATAGACCCGAACACGTGGTTATGGTTCTGAAGGGGATAGACCCCGGAAGTCCACACGGAAATGGTAATGAGGTGGTTATGGTTCTGATGGGGATTTGACCCCTGAAGTCCACACTGAGTTAGCCGGCTGGATACGTTCCGGGCGTGGGCCGACTGGATATGTTCCGGGCCGAATGAATGTCATGTGAAGGGCTGGCGGGATCGTTCGAGCCGTGGTTCATGGTTCTATGATGGGAGTAACAGTAATAACGGATCAGGTATCGAAAAATGAAAAATCTATTTTGCTTACTTAGAAGTGGATTTACGTTTTAAAACCTTCTAAGGTAAGTGCTCTAAACACGGCCTCATGATTCTTTTGATTTATGATAAAACCCGGTGAGTCGCTAGTACTCACCCCAAACTCTTTTCAAATCTTTTCACGGATGGAGGAGGATTTTGGACAGGCGACGGCTGAGGGGTGGAGCTGCGGGTTCTTCATGCTATGCTTCCAGCGATGTTACGTTATATTCGTACTCGATAATTATGTATTCTTGTCCCTTATTTGCTTTACGATTGGGAACAAGATTTGTTATATTATTCTCACGTGAGTCTCGTCGAGCATGCTATGTGGTTGACGGTCTAGTTAACGAGGATGTAATGCTATTTTGTCTTCTTGCATTACTTATAATAAACCAAGATCATGTTTTCCGAGGTTATGTTATCGATATTATTACATTGGTGGATTGTTTGTGCACCCTCCCTTCGAGGATATGTCCTAGTTATAGAGGAGATCTTGCCCGATTTCATGGTAACATCTTCTTATCATGTATATTATATGTATCCCCTTCTTCCCCGCTTCCTAACCCCCTAATCACACCCCGCATCCGTGCCTTCCCTCGGGAATTGGGCGTGACGTAGATGTCAGGCGTTTTCTTGCCCCGACATCTATCTTTATTATTTGATACCAAGCATGGTATCGAGCAATGGTTCTTAGCTTTGACCTCTATCCTTGTTATCCGATATCAAAGCGGTTTGTTTGCTTTATATCATGAGCATTCTTGAAATTGAGTGTTTAGAACTTGTTCTTCTAAGCATTTATCGTGCACGACTACCCTCACTCACCGTCGGTCCGTCTCCTTTAAAAAGGGATGAGGTATGTGTTTATTCTTGATGCTTTATGTGGCTATGTGATGCTTGATATGATCTTGGTTTCATGTGCTTTGGCACGATAAGAGTTCTGTGATGTAAGCGTGATATGGATGAGATGTGGTTGGATGGTGATATGGATGTGGAAGTGATTGTTAATGGAGCAAAGGGCACGTGTGGTCGTGTGATATGAAAATCGTTTATATGATATGATGTGATTGATGTGATCACGTATGGTTGATGTAAGTCTATGTGTTTACATAGCAATGTATTGTTGATTGAAAATCTTGTTTATTTTGATAAACGAGTGCTTGTAAGCGAACCCTGTATTTGCTTACGTGATTATATCGATATTGATATGGATATGTGTTGAAATGAACATGTGTATGAGACATGAATACCGGATATTTGGGATGGTAAAGGAAGCGTGAATATTTGTTGTTGTTTTATGGTGAACTAACATGTAGGTTTATGGATATTGATGGCCCGGACAACGTTGGTTAAGATCTCACGAGAATGGATGAGCATATCCAGTAAATTCGAGAATGTGCCGGAATATTCATGAGCCATTGGGAGTATTTCGGGAAGATTTGTTGGGTTATGGAGAAAGGTTCGAGATAGTGGGAAAGTGTCGAATCTGAGGCCTACTATCGGATGGTGAAAAGGCTACCGACAGTTGGCAACCATGGGCGAAAGCAAGGACATGTGTTGTTCGGGCGGGATCTATCACGAGGCACCTTACCTTGGACTTTCTTGAGTTCGCTTTCGAGTATGGAGGCGGTGGAGACCACGAGGTATACCATCCGAGGAGGATGTGGTTGCGAGACACCTCGAGGACCGATCCGATCGATGATAGGGATGATGTTCCGAAGAGCCGTTGGGAGAACAACCATCAATCGAGCGATCACGGCAACAGGATACACCACCACTACACCTCCATCGACGATCCTTACCTTCCGAGGTTCCTAACGACTTTGAGGCGGAACTTCCGGGCGAGAGGTATTGTCCGTCCGATGCGGCAACGAAGAAGCCCGGATCGGGATCTTCATGCCACCGAAGCGTGTCGGTGGCATCCGGGAAGACGACTACGAGGAAGAAGAAGAGGACCCAGATGAGAGCGAGGAGGTAGTGAGGATCGGAGGACCCGTAATCCAGATAGCGAGATGACTACGATGAGTCGGGCACATTGAGGAAGGGCAGCGCCGAGCGAGGGACCGAGGCACGGCTTTCACGATACTCGTGCAATCGAGCACAACTTGGATGGGATCATACCAAGAGAGGCTTGCTTCCATGCGGGATCGCTTTTACAAGCGGCGGCCAATTCAAGCCACGATTGGAAGGAAGAGAGGATGAGGAAAGGCGAGAATGGAACCCGCGGGACTAGCGGGGAATAGTGGATGGATATGGAGGGCGAGATCTAGGTAGTCGGTGTGTACGGTGGCGGTCGCGTGAGTCTGCTAGAAGCATGGACGAGCGGCATCTTTTGTGATGACCGAGTCGATTCTTTTGCTCACATCGACCTTTTTGGTGACATACCTTGATCTTGTATTTTGTGATCCTTCATGGACTTGAATATTCTTGATACTACGCCGCTCTATGACATGTGGGATGTTTATGTTTTGATGCTTATATGTGATATGAGCTATGCCATGATGATATATGATCTATGTGATGTGTGATGATAATGTTATGTGAAATGCATGGCGATGATATGTTGACAGATTGCATGATTATATGTGATCGTGCGTGATATGTGATATATGTGATGATATGTGATATGGGTGATGATATATGTTATGCGAAGATACCGGTTATCTATGCGAAAGCGTTTCTAATGTTTCAAACGTCGATGCGAATGCCGAGAACAAGGAATCGGAGGAACAATAACGTGGAAGAAGCCCAAGAACCACCTTTGGTTCGTGCATACGATCGAGAGTTTTCGCAGCGTAATCCCCTACATTCAGCGGTCTCGGCGAACCGATCGGCGAGGCGGATACGATCCACGAAAGGATCTTGAATACATCGGTGCGAAGAAGCGGAAAAGCTGAATGCGCGATCTTTGCCTAACCGATGAGGCTGATTTACGGTGGGAATCCGTGAGAAGGACCCTAACACCGTGACGGTGGGCAAGGTATCGTGGGAAGATTTCAGGAAGAACTCATGGAAAAGTATGTGCTGGCGTTTTAGGCGCAGAGAAGGCAAACGACTCGAATCTTCGTCGAGGAAGAAGGACGGTCACCGAGTACGATCGCTCGTTCAATAAATCATCACGTTATGCTACGTACTGGTTGTACCGAGGTCGCCGAGGCGACGAGTTCGAGAGAGGACTCCACCGAGATCGAATTTCGCTCGTCGATCGGGAGATCGGCGTATCGCGATCCCTGAACCGGGCATTAAACATTGAGTCAATGTTGCCCCAAGAGAGAACAATGCCACCGGACAGCCATCCGGCGGAGGAAGAGGTAAGAGAAATGGGAAGATCGAGGAAAGGCAATCGGTGTTCGAGGAACCAGCGGTCGATGATTCCAAGGAATCAAGGCATTCAAGAGAGAGAAAGGCAACCTTGGGAAGGAATTTCCAACCCATGCGGTGGAAAAACCTTGGTGCGTAAATGCCAAAGGAATCATTTCGAGTGCGAGCAAGGTAGCACCGAGTGCTATCGTTGTGAAGTCTGGACATTACGCTCGAGATTGTCCGTTAGGAGGCCAGCGATGCAGCCGCCCGATGGCGGCGCCCGACTCATGAGGCGTAATCATGCTCCGCCGAGGACAAACAACGGAGCGCGGAGGTCACCCTAGGCCAACAAACCAAAGGCCACCGCAGCAAGCAAGGGTATACGCCTTGAATCGCCAGCAGCAGACTCAAGCCCCGGAAATCTGCGGTATAATCCATATGAGTGATATACCCGTTTTCGCTTTGTTTGATACAGAGCCTCACATTCTTCGTTTCGAGAATCGCGTGTGAGAGGTTGGGTTTGGTACCAAGAAATCACAGAGTACCACAAATTAGCATCCCGTCGAAGTGCTAAAAGCAAAAGAGATATGCGAACCGAAGTAGAAATCGTGGAGCGAAGGTCTTTGTCAATTTGCATGTCATCGAATGGAAGATTTGATGTCATCTTTGGCATGGATTGGTTGGAAAAGCACATGGCAACTATCGTTGTCTCGAGAGAAGTTGCTTTTCGGACAGCCGAAGGAGTGGAAGTTTGTTTCCACGGCATAAGGATGGGTGTTTGCGTGCCAATGATCTCAGCACTGAAGGCAGTGAGGATGATCAGGAAGGGAAGTTGTCAAACTTTCTTGGTAAGTTTGACAGGGCACGATGAACAGTATGGCGATTGCAAGAAGGAGCGATGGTGTGTGAATATCCGGACGTGTTTCCCGAGGACTTGCCAGGTTTACCACCTGATAGACAAGTGGAATTCACTATTGATTTGGAACCAGGAGCAGCACCAGTATCAAAGGCACCATACAGAATGGCACCTAAAGAATTGCAAGCGAAGCGCGGTTGCGAGGCTGTTGGATCTAGGTTTTATCCGACCTAGCGTGTCGCCGGGGGCGCTTGATTACGTTCGTCAAGAAGAAGGATGGGTCAATGCGGATGTGCATTGACTACGAAGGAGTGAATAAGTGACGATCGAGAATAGATATCCTCTTCCAGGATCGACGATCTTTTTGACCAGCTCAAAGGAGCGAGTGTCTTCTCTAAGATCGATTTGAGGTCAGGCTACCATCAGCTGAAGATCAGGAAGGAGGACGTTGCGAAGACCGCGTTCAGGACGAGGTATGGGCACTACGAGTTCATCGTGATGCCGTTTGGTTTGACCAACGCGCGTGATCTTCATGGATCGATGAATCGAGTTTTCCATCGATGTCTGGATAGTTTCGTCTTGGTTTTTATCGATGATATTCTCATCTATTCCAAGAATGCGAGTTGCATAGAGAACACCTCCGTGCAGATTACGGAAGCGTTACGCGAGAGAGGTTGTATGCCAAGTATAGCAAGTGCGAGTTTTGGCTCAAAGAAGTGATGTTCCTTGGACATATCGTGTCTGCGAAGGAATCAAAGTCGACCCGGTGAAGGTTGAGCGATGAAATGGCGGAAGGTTCGACTAATGCCAATGAGGTTCAAGCTTTCTAGGCTTGGCGGATATTATAGGCGTTTCATCGAAGGGTTTCGAAGTTGGCAAGGCCGATGGACGCAACAAACTCGTGAAAGGAATCAAGTTTTCATGGTCGAAGCTTGTGAAGCAAGTTTCAAGAGTTAAAGAAAAGCTAACAACCGCTCGGTGTTAGCCGTGCGGAAGGGAGCGATGGGTTTGTGGTCTACACCGATGCATCCAAACTTGGTTTGGGTTGCGTTCTCATGCGAACAGGAAGGTTATAGCTTCGTTGTCTCGTCGATTGAAACCGCACGAGTTGAGCTACCCAACTCACGATCCGAGTTAGCGGCGATCGTTCATGCGTTGAAGATTTGGAGGCACTATCTCTATGGAGTTAAGTGTGAAATCTTCACGGATCACAAGAACCTCAAGTATTTCTTTGAACAAAAAGAGTGAACATGAGGCAAAGGAGATGGCTAGAGTTGGTAAAGGATTATGATTGCTCATCGTTATCACCCGGGAAAAGCCAATGTCGTAGCGGATGCTCTTAGTCGCAAGTCGAGCGCGGTTGGGATATCTTCACGCAAGAGAAAGAGCTTATTCGAGATTTCGAGAAGCTCACCTGAAGTGATTCACCGCCGGAATCGGTCAAGGATTCATCGCGACTTTGACGGTGAACGGATTTGAGAGAAGCCATCGTGAGTGCTTGTGGAGAGGCAATTCTGGAGAAGATGCGTTTGAAAGCAAGGCTAGAAGATAGCAAGGGTTTCACGGAAGCAAAGGATAACGCGCTACTATTCGAGGAAGGTTATGTGTGCCACTCAATAGGGAATTGAGAGATAAAATCATGAGTGAAGCTCATGAGGCACCGTATCTGACTCATCCGAGGAAGCACCAAATGTACAGAGACCTTAAAAGGAACTTTTGGTGGGAAGGGATGAAAAGGATGTAGCAGCGTTTGTGGAGCGTTGTTTGGCTTGTCGACAAGTGAAAGTCAGTACACCAACGTCCGTCAGATTGTTGCAACCGTTACCTATCCCGAGTGGAAATGGGATCATATCGGTATGGATTTTGTGGTGAGTTTTCCAAGGTCGTGAGAGGAAACATCGCTATATGGGTTGTCGTCGATGGACCGACGGTCGACTCATTTCTTACCGATCCGGATGACGACGGGTTAGATAAGCTTGCTCGACTTTTACGTCAAGGAAATCGCAGATTACATGGTGTGCGGTATCGATTCGTCCGATCGTGACCGAGGTTCATGTCGAGGTTTGGAGGAGTCTGCGAGGAAGCCATGGGGACCAAGTCGAATCTTAGTACGGCATTCCATCCTCAAGCGGACGGTCGATCGGAAAGAACGATTCTGTGTTTTGGAAGACATGTCTGCGGCGATCGTGGCGACAGAGGAGGAAATTGGGAAGAGATACTACCTTTGGTAGAGTTTGCCTATAACAATAGTTATCGTGCCACCATAGAATGGCTCCCATGAGCGTTATGCGGAAGGAAGTGTCGATCGCCACTTTATTGGGATGAAGTGGGCGAGAGGAAGATGTTAGGACCGAGATGGTTCAACAGACGGTCGAGGTTATCGATCGATCAGCGAAGGATCAAGGAAGCGCAAGGCAGGCGAAGTCCCATGCGGACAAGCGTCAGACGGATCTTGATTCATGATCGGAGATCGCGTTTTCATAAGGTTTCCCGACGAGAGGTCGCTCGTTTTGGGAAGCGAGGTGTTACTGACCGAGGTTCGTTGGACCTTCGAAGTTCTCGAGAATAGGCCCGCTGCCTATAGGTTAGCTTTGCCGCCCAAAGATCGGAGATGTTCATGACGTGTTTCACGCTTCTCACCGAGAAAGTGCGTGTTCGACCCAAAACACGTGATCAAGCATGATCAAGTGATTCTTGCTCGGGATCCGAAAGTTACGAGGAAAGGCGGTGGCTATCTTGGAGCGAAGTCAAGGAATTGAGGAACATGATTCCGTTGGTGAAGGTGTTGTGGAATCACCACGGAGAGGAAGAAGCTACGTGGGAGTTGGAAGACAAGTTCGGGGCTCGGTGCCACTCGAGTTGTTTTCTCCACGTGTTTGAAATTTCGAGGACGAAATTTTTATAAGGAGTGAGGATGTAATACCCGCCTTTTTAAGCACATTTTGCATGGCACGTTTTTCGAGAAAGGGTCAAAGGTTGACTTTTGTTTCGGTGATGCGGCCGTCACGAAACCTCAGGCGTTATTGAAGAGTGTCTATGATGAATTCATAGACACTAAGTATGCTGAGTGTTTTCGACCACCCATGAAGGTTTGGCACCAGGAAGTTATCGAAAACTGGACTTTTCATTGGTCTTTTAAAAGCATATCTTGTTTATAGTCATTGTGTCCGTATTTTATTTCGTGTCCATGGGTACCAAGTTTGCTAAATTTGGAGTCCGTTTGCAAAGTTGCATCGCTTTGCGTTTTGAAAAGGGCAGCTTGCATGGCACTGTGACCCAATTTTCCTATAAATAGGAGGCTAGGGCCTTCATTTTCAACGCTCATTTCCTTCGTCTCTGTGTTTACGGAAGAGCCGAGCAGCCTGTGTACGCATGCGAGGCTGGAGGAGTGGGGATCGAGCAGGGAGGCTCAACGCTGGCGCCATTCTTGACCGCCGCCGAGCCACCACCGCCGATCAACCACCCCCGCAGCCCGCTGGTTTTGTCCTTTTCTTGTTTTGATTCCGCTTTTAGTAGATCGTATAGCATAGAACTCGGGATTCTAAAGGGACGAGACGGAACGTAGGAGGCTACCGATTGGCCAAACCGCCGCCGTTAGCTCACGCCGCCGTGAGCTTGTTGGCGCCGATTGGTGCCGACGAGCCACCTTTGGCTACGGGTCCTTTAGGTTTTGAGTTCGGCTATGCAATCTACTAAAGTACCGATCCGCTTTTTCTGCTTTTCGCGTTTCGCATGTCGGGATGTTTTCCGTTGCTTGAGTTTTCTAAAGGAAGTACATGCCCGGTTATCCATTTTCAACGCCGTTTGTCATTCCATGTTCGTCGTTATGCATATTGCTTATGTTTCCATTTTCATGCATCGATTTTGGACGGTTTATCCTAGATCCGAGGATAGCATCGATTTTGAAGCTTCTTGTTTGCTAAGATTTGAGTCAACTTGCATGCATGCATATTTTGAAGGTACCCTATTATAGGTCTTGATGCCGAATATATTTCCTTACGCATCGAGTTGATTTGAAAACCGGAGAGTGCAAATGTGGGTTCGAAAGTCGAAACCCTAATTTTGCTACGATCGTCGTTTGATCACGTTGTTGCTTTGCTTTGTGTGAAGTGACCCCAAAAGTTGTTCCGCCTTGTTACAGTGTACCTACCGGTCACGATCGGTGAAGTCATCGGATCCGTAGATATCTCCGGCCGACGTTTTAAATCTGCGAGGTTGGGTTATATATGCTTATTTTGAGTTATTTACTCGATATTTCAAAATAAAACATGTACGCCAGTAAAATGTTTTTGTGAAATTATTATCTTGTTCGATCCAAGATATGGTTCTATCATGGTTGTGCACGGATCTCTATTCGGTGGGTTGATCACCATCTTGAGTATTGATCATAGGGGATAGACCCGAACACGTGGTTATGGTTCGAAGGGATAGACCCCTAAGTCCACACGAAATGGTAATGAGGTGGTTATGGTTACGATGGGATTTGACCCCTCAAGTCCACACCGAGTTAGCCGTTGGATACGCCCGGCGTGGGCGATGGATATGTTCCGGCGAATGAATGTCATGTGATGGACTGGTCGGGATACGTCCGAGCCGTGGTTCATGGTTCTATGATGGGAGTACAAGAATAACGGATCAGGTATCGAAAAATGAAAAATCTATTTTGCTTACTTAGAAGTGGATTTACGTTTTAAAACCTTCTAAGGTAAGTGCTCTAAACACGGCCTCATGATTCTTTTGATTTATGATAAAACCCCAGCTGAGTGCGCTAGTACTCACCCCAAACTCTTTTTCAAATCTTTTCACAGATGGAGGAGGGCTGGACGGGCGACGCTGAGGGGTGGAGCTGCGGGTTCTTCATGCTATGCTTCCGCGATGTTATGTTATATACGTACTCTGATAATTATGTATTCTTGTCCCTTATTTGCTTTCTGATTGGGAACAAGATTTGTTATGTTATTCACGCGAGTCTCGTCACGAGCATGCTATGTGGTTGACCGGTCTAGTTAATGTGATGTAATGCTATTTTGTCTTCTTGCATTACTTATAATAAACCAAGATCATGTTTTTCTGAGGTTATGTTATCGATATTATTCATTGGTGGATTGTTTGTGCACCCTCCCTTCGGGATATGTCCTAGTTATAGAGAGATGCTTCCCGATTTCATGGTAACATCTTCTTATCATGTATGTTATATGTATCCCCTTCTTCCCCGCTTCTTAACCCCCACCCCTAATCACACCCCGGCATCCGTGCCTTCCCTCGGGAATTGGGGCGTGACAGAACAATTCTATGTTCTAAAGTACCATTTTCGAACCACTTTTAGAAAAATAGAATTTAATTGTCCAATCTCCATTTCTTTAATAAATAAAAATATTGTAGAGAAGGAATATATAAAAAAAATGCTCTTGTTTCATAAAACAATCATAGGACTTTCAATATAAAAATTCTTTAAACGTTATACTAAAATGTAATATCCCACCGACCAGTCTGCTTGGGACAGAGGGATATCAACTGTTAAAATTAAAAGAAGAAAAGAAAAGAAAAAGGATGAAACTCGCACCTATATAGTTATATATATATATATATATATAGAAAAATTGTAACATAAATAAGTTACAAACAACATTCCTAAGACGAGATCCTAGCAAGTAGAAAGGTTAAAAGGAAAATAACTCAAATGAAAAGAATAATAGTCAAAATCTTGACATAAAATCAGGGTGATACAAATGACATCCCAGATATAGGGGCCTATGCGTTTTTGACTAAGCAACTCGAAAGCGGAAAACAAACACTTGACATAGTCAACGCTCAGATTTATAGCTTAAGAAAGATATTAGAAACTAGACTACCATGAGTTTTGATTTATCAACCGAGTCAATGCCTGTGTGTCATAGTCGCCTCGCCGCCATGCTAGCTCATTAACCCGAAAACATTTGAAAAGAGTTTTGGGTGAGTACTAGCGCACTCAGTGGGATTCTATGCCCCATTTTGAGAAATAACAGTTCATAAACAGTTCAAGAGAAAAGCATGCTAAACACATATCATAGGGTAGGTTTTAAAGAGAAAAGGTCAACCTATATATGCAAAACATAGTTTTCTCGAGCGAGCTCAGATCGCGACATACTTCCTTGCTCATCACATCATGCTACCCATCGGACCATAGGGGAAACAATGTTCCACTAATGGTCGCTCGCCAAGACTAGGAACTTGGCCAAGTTCACCCAGCCCGGACTTCCGTGTACACTTCCTCAGCCAATACTTAGCTCGAGGCACGATCGTTAACTACTCCCGGCCGAAGCCGTAGCGGTTTAACCGCTCTAAGGTCAGCACCAAGCAATGAGCATAAAAACAGCATGTTGTTCTCAATTTTAAGTAAACAACTTGGACTTAATAACCGTGAAATACATTGTAGAAAATAGACCCCACCTATCACCGGAGTGGTACCAATAAATCATCATACTGTGACATATCCACCGGTTGTCCTTGGATAAACCTTAACTAGTCCTATAAGATGAGTCTAGTCCTTAGACATGATCATTTAATAATGATTTCGAGAAACCATGCCCTAAGCTCAAAACTTATATGTTCCCAAATTTAGATCTAGAGTTGAAATACATGTCGTTTTCTTAGTCATATTCTATTTTAGTGCATGTCATGATATGAGATGTAGTCAAGTAATCACGTAGTTACATGCTTTTCAGTTAAGACATGCTTCTATAAGAATTCCACGTTGTATTGATTTATCATATTTCATGCTTCTTATTAAGGCTCTAACATGCTCGTAACATAACATGTTTGAGTGCATCATTTAATCACATGCTAGTCATATAAGACATGTCTCATATATGTGAGTTTCAACACTTAGCCAAATTTTTAGTATTTAACTTTCAGGAAAACTGCGCAAGTGGCCTACTTTGGCGATTCATATCTCGACTCAAAACACCTATGGATTCAAAAAAAGACATGTTTCGGAAAGATATAAATGTGTACTACAAGTTATTAGAAGAAATCAAGTCCATAAGAGTTATGGTTCAAGATATATAAGGTCTCAAAAGGGTAACCGAAACTAACTTCTATACTCTAATATTTTCAAAGATTTTAATTGGCTTAGAGATTTAGGATTTTGCGAAACTCGTTATTTTGACTAAAACACCCAAATGGGAGAAAGCCCCATTTTGGAAACCTTGAAATAAGCACCACATGTTTCATGAAGAAAGAATTGGAAGATATCCGACGACGAGAGATACATGAGTTCAAAGTTCACTAGTTGAAAATCGATGCTTTGGGGTGACCTTGGATGGACGAAGGCATACCTAATGAACCTGGATTGAGATCAAACTTTCCAGATCACAACTAGACGTGGTAAGGAACATTCTTGATGAAAAACTCAAATCAAAATCGGACTTCAAAGGGATCGAACATCTCTCGCAAGAGTCGGACTTGAATAGTTTGTTTAAAATATAATTTGACTAAGGCGGTTTGCCAAGAAGATTCACGGAATGTATTAATTTTGAAAATATACCGAGAGCTTGTTATAAAGATACTAAGAATGAGACCTATCAATTTGGAAAGAAATTTGAGTCTAGTTTAATTTAGATAAAGCTTCACCAAAGATTCAAACTAGATTAGGAGATAGAAATATTTCACTACTAGTTATTGTTACAATGACAGCTTTGCGCTGTTCGCTAGAAATTCTGAGATAAATAGTAGCCATTTTAGAAAACTCTAAAAATTACAGAGAGATTATAGACAACCCAAATTATGTTTATTACAAATTTGAGATTTTTCCAATTAGCCAAACTCAAAACGAAAGCCATGAACCGTGGGTGATGAACAGGGCAATTTTACAGTTTTGTGCACTGTGTTTGGAAAATACAATTAAAATACTAAAACACATTGGATCAACTTTAAATTTTACCGAGAAATACTAGACAACCTTTATTTCAACATAGTAAAAGTTGGTAACCATCAGACTATTAAAACATATTCAATTAATTCAGATAATTTACTGTCCGCGCAAGCCAATGCCCAGTTTTAGCAAACAGGTTCATAACTATGTTCTACCTACTCAAGTTCTCTCAAGCATTCTGTCATACACCTGATGTGCGCACGAATAACACATAAAATAGTGAATTTATCACCCCAATCATAACCAAGCTTGTCCATTTCTCACAACCAAGTCACGAGACCAACATACAATACATCAAGTTCACTTGAATTTCACAACTAGACGACATGCAATCACAATTAAGTATAACCCTACACATTCAAACACATGCATGTATGTAGTTTGATATCTATAAGCTTGAGGATGGACCCTTCACCTTGAGTGCGAGCTTAGCTAGAGTTGAGAGGGATGAAATGCGAATAGGTGTCAATTTGACGTCGGTCATCCATTTGAGCTTGGAAGCTCGAGTCTACATTGAAATGCAAGGTGGAGATTGTTCACAATGAGGACTGGTTTATTGATTCCACTTGCTTGCCGAGAGCGCTCGGTGGAGAGGAAACTTTGTGGGAGCATGTGCTGTAGGGAGTAAGGTAGAGGGGAAGAACATATGGGTGATGCGTGTGTCCGGTAGAGATGGAATAGGCGAGAGGGAGAATAGAAGTGAGTTCTTGGGAGTTAGAGAGAAAGAGATGGAGAAAGATGAGATAGAGAAATGGTTGTTGGTATGTCGTTGCAGAGATGGTTTGGGAAGGCTCGGTAGTGAGGGGTGTCTCATAGGCACATGAGTGACAAGTGTCTCTACATTCTCATGCATGCCTACACCTACACCAACATAATGCAGCACTCTTTCCTTTATGTATTTTTTTTTTCGATATTATGGCTGCCCTTTTCTCTCTATATTTCAATCCAATTTTGCCTTGTAATTAATCAAGATTTGGTTAATATGAAATGAAATCACATGAATGCACATGCAAAAATACACCACGGCAGCCACATGCATACTATGTATATACAAATTCATCTATTTCATAGATATCTTTTATCGAGTAATTATCTTAGATTTACATATATAAATTACACTATCAAGTAAGAGCATACATGCTTAAGTAAGATAATTGGACTTACTTAAATTAATCTAATTCATTGCTTATTAATACGCAGTAGCACAATTTGTAGTGCGTAGGAACATAACACATTGAAAATAATAATGAAAATTCAAATTGTATAAGTATTAGGGCTCAATTACGTTATCTTAGTTACTAATTAATAGGTAATAGCTTCTTGTAGCTATATACACTTAATATAATTATTATTGAATTACATAGTCACACTTAATTAAATTAATCAGGCGTCAAGATTAATAAATTGAAATTATTCACGTGTCGTGATAATGCATGCCAAAGAGAAATAATTCGATCTCCTATTTGATTTGAAACGAAAAGATTTCCTTAGAAAAGAATATTATTATTATTAGCATCTTTATTAAGACGGGTTTTCAAGCGCATAACTCTTTGGGATATTACATAAAATTTTCGAATCATGCAAATACGTTAAAAGGAAGTCGAATCACTTTATTAGTTCTTCGTTAATAAGGAATAAAATTCCTAGCTTCGCTGCTTAGAAAATAACGAAGACTAATTATCGAAAATTAATCGACGCTTCAAGGAATAACATATATATTCCTATTTTACTAATTGTTTAAGGATATAATATGAAACTTCTCGCATTATGGATAATCGAAATTGAGCTTCGATAATTTACTATTTTGATTATCGAAACAAAACCCTAATTGACGACTTATAATATCGTAACCTAGTTTTAAATAATCGGATATTACAAATAGAGTAGATGTATTTGAATGATATTAAATAGTATATTAATTTTATATATTATATATTCTATATAAACAACTAGATAGAATCGACATTTTCTCCGATATGAATCACATTCAAAACCAGCTAGAATCGATATTTTTTTCTTGTGCTAGTTGTGAAAATTTCATTTGGTAATAAATCTT
Organism: Salvia rosmarinus; assembly: GCA_036937905.1. Taxonomy (NCBI): domain Eukaryota; kingdom Viridiplantae; phylum Streptophyta; class Magnoliopsida; order Lamiales; family Lamiaceae; genus Salvia; species Salvia rosmarinus. The sequence continues at coordinate 66,598 of JAODLM010000421.1, forward strand.
GTTAAACTTCTTATTGTAATTGTTATTTGATTGTGATTGATTAGTAGACTATACATCATTTGAACTAATAGAATCATGGAGTGAATTATGTTAAAATAGTGTTTTAAGTAGAGTCGAGGCCGAGCTCGACTGAGTTCAATCTCGAGCTCGAGTTTGAACTCGAGCTCGAGCTCTAATAACACATTATCAAACCGATTCGAGATCGAAATGAGCAAAGTCGAACACGAGCGAGTTCGAGCTCGAGTTCAATATGTCTCATAAACGAGTAGTTATTAAACCGAACCGAGCTGCTCAAGAGCTCAAAAATTTTATAACGAACCGAGCTCGAGCTCAATTTAAAGTTGAATTGAACTCGAGCCAAATAAAATTTATACGAGCCGAACTCGAGCTTGGTAGTGTTCAACTCGGCTCGGTTCAGTATCACACCCTCACCGACACCTAATATTGTAACTTTTTCGTTCTTTTCTTCTTATTATTTTCTTCCAAGGTCAGCCCTAAGGACGGACAAGCCTGGGCGATGACCCGGGGCATCAAAATTTTGGGGGCCCAAGAATCTTTTCTCTGTTATCCTATTATTCTTTCCCTCAAGTCAGATGTCAACGTGAGTATGGCAATATGACTCATGATCGTCTCCGATAGCTTGACTAGTTCTATCTTCATTTTCATGAACTCTTCAATGAGTTTTCCTTCTCTTGTAAGGAGGCATCCCAATTTGGACTGATTTTTATGACTTAGGACATCAGCTACTACATTTGCCTTTCCTGGGTGATAATTTATACCACGTTCGTAATCCTTTATTATTTCGAGCTATCTTATCTGTCTCATGTTCAAGTCTTTCGTCAAGAAGTATTTCAAACTTTATGATCTGTGAAGATCTCGCACCTCACTCCATGAGGTGGTGTTCCAATTCTTTAGTGTCACGCCAATTCCGTGTCATGAGTTGGGTAGTTCAATTCACATGGTCTAAGTTGTCGTGATGCGCAGGCTATCACCTTTCCTCCCGCATTAATGCACAACCTAGTTCGTTCTTGGAAGTATCAAGATAAACCAAATACTCTTTGTTTGATTCTGGAACTGCTAGTACTGGTGCACTAATTAATTTTTCTTTAAATTTTTGGAAACTTGCCTTACATTCATCGGTCCATGTAAATTTGATTCCTTTTCCGAGTAGCTGTGTCATCGGCCTTGCTATCTTAGAGAATCCCTCAATGAATCCCCGATAGTAGCCAGCTAATCCTAAGAAACTCCTGATCTCATTTTGGGTCATCACGACTTCCATTATCAGACCGCTTCAACCTTTGTCGAATCCACTTTGATTCTTTCTCAAGACACAATGTGCCCAAGGAACATCACTTCTTTAAGCCGTAATTCATATTTTCTAAACTGGCAAAAGTTGTTCGACTCTTAATGTCTCGCAAGACAGTTCTCAATGTTCTTTATGCTCTTCCCTGCTCTTAGAATAGATGAGGATATCATCTATGAAGACTAAGATAAATTTGTCTAAATACGGGTGGAACACTCTATTCATGAGGTCCATGAACACGATCGGTGCATTTGTTAGTCCGAATGGCACAACTATAAACTCATAATGGCCATATCTTGTTCGAAAGCCGTTTTAGGTACATCTTCTCGTCGCACATGGTAACTTGATTTGAGGTCGATTTTTGAGAACACACTTGCACCTTTTAATTGATCGAACAAATCATCTATCCTTGGTAGTGGATATTTGTTCTTAAGTGTCATCTTATTCAGTTCTCGATAATCTATGCACATTCTCAACGTGACATTTTTATTCTTTACGAGCAAGACAGGTGCTCCCCAAGGTGATACACTAGGTCTGATAAAACCTAGATCCAACAACTCTTGAATTTGAATTTGATTTTTTAGTTCTTTCAGTTCCTTTAGAACCATTCGATACGGCACTTTTGACACTGGGGCTGATCCTGGTTCCAGGTCGATAGTGAACTCTAGCTGTCTGTCAGGGGGTAATCCTGGTAAATTGTCAGGGAAAATGTCTTAAAATTACTGAACAATTTCCACATCCTCTACTTTTATTTCAGTTTTCTCTTCTCCGTTTAGGTAGACAAGGAATGTCAACATCCTTTCTTGTTCATCATTCTACTTGCTTGTAGTGCGGATATAATTGGCACCTTCTTTCCCATGTTGATCCCGTGAAAACTCGTGGCTTCTTTTCTGGGAAAATGAAATGAAATCTTCCTCTCCTTACACAAGATTGTGGAATAGTTTTCAGCTAGCCAATCCATTCCTAGAATTATATCTACGTCCCACATAGGTATTATGTTCAATTTTTTTTTCTAGAATCTTAAGCGATCTTAGATATAACTCTAAGTTCGAGCAAACATGTGTCACGGCCATGATTCCCCTTATAGGTGAAGAGATTCTCATTGCCTGGTTTGGCTATTTGAATTTGAGTTCTAGCGTATCTACACATACTTTTGCGATGAAAGAATGTGAAGCACCTGTATCGAACAAAAGTATTATAGGTATGCTGAGAAGTTTTCTCATACCTGCCAGGCTTCCCTGGTTTTGTTCATTCTGTTTTTTGGTGTAGAGTATAAGCACTAGCCTGTGGTGTCCCTGTCTGTCCAGGTAAACATCCATCTCATTTATCCGTGTCCTTGTCCTCGTGGCACCATGTTTCCTTGTCAAGGCCTCCATTCACTTTGTTCTCCATATCCTTCTCGGTTGTCATTACTGTTATTCCTTTTTCAATTACATTTTGCAGCTAAGTTTGCGCTGGTTTATCCTCTCGCATTGTTGCCTCGATAGTCTAATCTTTTCGTATAGATCGTGATGTATCCGTCACTATCATCCATTCTTAATTCGCCTCATGATTCGCTTTTATTTTTTCCTCTATCTCTTAGGAATATATCTCTCATATATTATTACTCTAAAATCTTTCCAAGAGAAATCCTCGTGTTGGCATTTGTAGCGCTAACATTAGTAATATCCTATTCGATATACGCCATTTCCTCAATCTTCATTGTTTAGCTAAGTATTTTCGCCTAAGTTAAAATACCTTGTCCATCGGGATGTATCGACTTTTACCCTAGACGCCATGTATCTTTACCATCTTCGACATTCTATGTTTGCGGCTATTTCAATGTCGAGGTACCCAAAATTCCACTTTATTTGCAATCCTATAAGTATGAGAAACATGCTTCCCAATTAGCTTCATCTTAAAGTCTTTCCATGTGAATCTCTTCCTTTGTTCCTCGAATGTATTTTCCTCACAAACTTCTAGAAGTTGTTTTGTTTGTTAAATCCCAAAACACACAAGACATGCGTTTTGTGTCTATGTAACTTAGAGGACCAAGGTTTCATCTCAAATAATGAATCTACTTTTTAATCTACTTATTTGCTTGGAAGGAATCATCTTACTTATCGTAGTCAGACTGTTTCTGAAGCTTATATCATATCCTGGGCTATCTCATAATTGAATAGCTCGTAGTTTCTTCACCTATTCTCAATTCTTGTCTCTTTTCTCGACTATGATATCCGAAAGTCATATTGTTTTCATTATACTTGGTTCTCACTTCGTGGTTAAACCGTCATTGTTGTCATATAGCAAGACGCTTGTGCATCATAACTTAAGTCCTAAGTACAAGTACCTCATTACCATGTCTCATCTTCGGATATATTCCTCATACTGGTTTAAACACTAGGGCTAACCTAGTCGTTCACACTTCTCAATAATTATGATTCATCATTCTTGCTATCATTGGTTTTACTAAGATGTCAAACACTGAAATCAATTATGCTCAAGCATAATCCCAAGGGTTGAGGTATAAAGTGAGAAACTTGTTAACTAGGATGCTATCATTCCTTACATATCCATTAAAATGTGTCTCGTGCACCTCTATATTTTAGACATGTCCAACCTACTAACGAGGTCATAAGAACAATCAACTATCTTAAAGACAAGTTGTAACTCTCTTGTTATAACATAATAAGAGGAGGTTATTTTCCAAGAATATTCTATACTTTCCTTTACTTTTACTATAGCACTCAATGCTAAAGACTATCTCGCCCATAACTTTATTATCATAACACTCAAGGTGGTATAACTTCACCGTCATCAAGAGTCGGAAAGCCCATCAATGGTCCTCACATCTATGTGCATCATATGGGAAAATATATCTCGCCTCATCGAGGACTTCTACATCATAACTTGATGTCTATCACTTCATCGATTCGAAAACTTAGGTGACAAGATAAGTCAACCCGCATCATACTTATTAGTTACAAGGATTGAAGAAAACTCATCATGACAACCTACAAGTGGTAACGGGTTCACAATTCAAGATGACAACTTTTAAAGTTTGAACCAATATGTTCTTTGAATCAATAATTGATGATATGATCTCAAGACCGAATGACGACCACCGAGATCTCTTTGATCATATGGGCTGGCTGCACCCACAAATACTTCTCACCACATGAGGACTTGGTTTCAAAAGGACACTTTACAAATTTTTTTGGTTGCATACTTTTTTAAAAAATGAGAAACCGATATCTCAATTGAAACTAGATTATAGAGTTAAACTCAATGACGTAACTTGGTTAATGAATAAAATTTGAAACCTCATATAACTCAGAATGGGTCATCATAAATTGTAAGGTTTATCAACATACCACCATACATCTCAAACTCTACTCATACCACTGAAAAACCCAATTCTCTCAATTTGCCTTCAAAATTTCTACCACATCGTGGTCTCTCATTATGTGTAAACCATAATACTAGACTCAACTGATTCTTTAATCATATCTCTATTTCGCTTTTAACGAAAAGTCATAGTCAATTTGGAGTTCCTTCATGTGAACATCCAAAGGAAAGACTATACTCATGTCACCGTCAGATAGTGACATTCATCATCTCAAAATCATCATTCAATTCTCGCCATCATCATTTCCATCTCGCTCTTTTAGTTTTCTCAACTTTGTTCTCGTTGTTCTCGCTTTTCAACTCAGATTATTCTCATTTTCATCCTCACTTTTGTTCTCATTTCCATCCTCGCTTTTGTTCCTGTGGATGGAATAAAATTTTATAGTTCATCTTTCTATGTTCTTTCGCAAAGGGATCATGCCTCTTAAAACTTCACGCTCTTTTGGGATAACATACTCATTGTCATCAACAACTTGTAATTGCAAAAATTTAAACATTAATAACATAACTCATTCATAATAATAAATCTCATCAATTCCATGAATTCAAACATTTAACTTTCGACATATCATCGCCAACTCTTTCTCATATCTCTTTCTTTTACAACTTAAAACATCATTTCAACCATTTTCCACTTTAAACTTTCATCTCCAAAACGAAAAATCATTTACCTCATTCTCGCCGAGCTTGATGTGATAGAGTGTTGAGCATAGTCGATCGACCTCTTACAAGTCTAGTGACTCAATCTAGACTTGACTTAACTTGAAGGAAGTTTTGATTCAAGGAAAACGAACCGCCTCGATATTATTTTGTAATACCACTATCCCTAAGGACGGATTAGCATGGATCGTTACTGGACGGGAATTAAGTTGGGAAAAGAAATGGGATATCGAATTGTGTGACGATTTCAAGAGAACTTCTAGAACTTTAAAGCATTGGGGATTATGCAAACATAATTTACATACGAGACTGACCATCGATCCTTAACAAAAGGGTTCAACTGATCCAAGGAATCTAGTTCTCTTATCAAAATATAACTTAGTATTCTTGCAACGGAAAACATGTGAAGTACACATATGAAGACGTGCACTCAAGGCTCTACTATCACGATAAAAGATTCCTACCGCTCAACATCCCATCACCAACTCAACTCGCACATTTAAAACAACATATGTGGTCGAGTATAAAGACTCAAGGACTTATGCTAAAACATTTAGCATAACTTTGAATTACATCGCCCATCAAGAATACACGAGGTTTTATTTGAAATGCTCGTGCTTACTAAACATTTTTCCGCATTTTCCATAAACTTTGTCCGCCGATATATTTTCCGTCTCAGATGATCCATATCCCATCTCATCTTGCGTCAGAAGGAGGACTCCTTCCATGGATGCCGTGACCGCCGAGAAAACCTTTCAAAGACACAATACCAGAATCGGTCGAGCAAACCTTTCAAAGAAGTAAGCTACCTTAGTGTACACGTTAACCCTTGCTAGGAATTATCCTCTAGATAGGATCCGAATTTGATTAAACTTACGCTGCGAACCAACACCGATAGATCCATACATAAAACATAAACATTTTGGGTATGTAATTAAATAATAGCATTTCATCATAATTTCTCAAAAGAAAGCATCATAAATAAAACATTTGTCATTTCATTTTATCCTTGAGGGAAAAAGCCCACCGATATATTCTTCTTCTCAAAACAAGTTTCTTCTTTACTTTAGCGCCACTTTCGTGCTCCACCTTTACGTAAGAAACTAATTTAGTACGTCGGTCGATCTTTGAAAATCACAAAATCTAATGGAACTCGATAACTTTTAAATCTTATCAAGCTTTATTAACCGAATATAGACCTTCTAAAGCCTTCAGTAACTTTAACCAATTTGGTTCGCCTTTTCATCGAAAGTTCTAACATATAACTTCGCCTTTATCCGATATGAAAACATTGCTTCGCACCTCATACTAATAAATTAGGTCAATCATTGAACTCAGATAACTATTTTCCGATAAAATGATTTCAATTATGAAATCAATCTTAGAAGAGATATCATTATATCTCTAATTCACCACACGCCCTAGTATATCTATTCGTGATATACTCATATTTATACTAGATGTAAAACATAACTCGTATGCTAAACATAACTCTACTCACGCACTAACATACTTCATACATTCATACTTTAACCAAATCATTTTCAACTTCAAAACATGCATTTCTCAACATTCATATTTAGAACTATCAACTTACATATATACTCTAATTCTAATTTATTACTAAGCTATTCCAATAAATCTCTTAGTTTCACTTTAACAATCATTCATTCCCAAATATATATATAGATGAAACTAGTTTAAGCATAAAACTTTATTTTTCAAAATCTTACGTCACTTAACAAAACGTTTCAACGTAAAAATATTATACCTCATTTTAAAAAATCACATAAATTCATAGCATATCTTAAACATATTTTTGGGCCTAAATATGTGATCACATTTAATAATAAATTTGAAACTCCAAACTTCTAACTTTAGTAATTTCGGCAATTTTGAAACATTTTACAAAACTTTTCCCTAAATTCCTATAAATTCAGAATACATACTATATTAACATAGGATCATTAATATCTAATAATATTAGACATAGAAAAATTTGACATCAAAACCCTTCATTCTATGGTTTTCAAAACTTTTGGAAATTACTTAAATAATTTTCAAAAATCCTAATTAATTCACACTATACATTATTCTCACCACACCTCAACAATATACACTAATTACCCTTATACATAAATCATACCTCAATAAATCATACACTAAGATTTTCAAAATTATTTTGAAATAATTTCCAACATTTTCCAAAAATTATGAATTAATTCATACATGCTTAAATAATACTCACTATTATTAATTCATGCTCAAAACAACAATCAAAATTCATGATCACCAACATATAAATCTCATATATCTCAACTATAATAAGAAAAATTTTAACATGCTCAACTTTGTACTAAATTCATAATATATGCTTATAACCATTATATAAACATATTTAATTAACAACTTAAACATTTAGCAAAATTTCTCAAATTTCACATGAAATAACAAAAGCATATAACTTCATTTTTCATGGATGAATTTCTAATATTTTTGCATATCTAAGAAGCTTGTACAATTTATAACCTTTTAAACGGAGTCGATCAGCAAACAAATCGATTTTCTAACTTAAGATTGAAGAGAAAAATTTGAAGAACTCTCTCCTTTTTTTCCCTCAAAGTTTCGGTCCAATATGTGAGAGAATGAAGTGATTTTTATTTTTTTGATGATATAAGACATTAATCAAGCTTTAAAAAAATATCTACAAAAAAAGTCAACAAAATACACTTTCTTATCTCTAAAAAATCTACACCCTTACTACCAAACAAAATAATACCTTATCACTTCATTAATTAATAACTCATCTTATCTCTAAATTAATTACCTCATTTTCAAAATAAATACACATCGCTATCAACAAAGTTGAAAAATATAATTCTTTCTTTTCACACTTGAGAATTTTCGTCCATTTCACTTAATAAATAATACATGTTTCCATTTTTTTTCATTTAATAATTATATGATATAATATAGGTCTAAGGTGATGATATATATCATGAAAAAAATGAATAAGAACAATTATATGTTCTAAAGTACAATTTTCGAACCACTTTTAGAAAAATAGAAATTAATTATCCAATCTCCATTTCTTTAATAAATAAAATATTGTAGAGAAGGAATATATAAAAAAAAATGCCCTTGTTTCATAAAACAATCATAGGACTTTCAATATAAAAAATTCTTTAAACGTTATACTAAAATTTTTGAATCATACAAATACGTTAAAAATGAAGTCGTAATCACTTTATTAGTTCTTCGTTAATAAGGAATTAAATTCCTAGTTTCGTCGCTTAGAAAATAACGTAAGACTAATTATCGAAAATTAATCGACGTTGAAAAACACTCTCAAGGAATAACATATATATTCCTTATTTTACTAATTGTTTAAGGATATAATATGAAACTTCTCAGACATGAATAATCGAAATTGAGTTCGATAATTTATTATTTCGATTATCGAAACAAAATCCTAATTGACGACTTATAATATCATAACCTAGTTTTAAATAATCGATATTACAAATAGAGTAGATGTATTTGAATGATATTAAATGGTATATTAATTTTATATATTGTATAGTCTATATAAACAACTAGATAGAATAAGACATTTTTCTGATATGAATCACATTCAAAACCAAATAGAATCGACATTTTTTTTCTGCTAGTTGTGAATATTTCATTTGGTAATAAATCTTGTTAAACTTCTTATTGTAATTGTTATTTGATAGTGATTGATTAGTAGACTATGATCATTCAATTAATAGAATCATGGAGTGAATTATGTTAAAATAGTGTTTTAAGCGTAGTCGAACCCGAGCTCTAATCGAGTTCGATCTCGAGCTCAAGTTCAACTCGAGCTCGAATAACACATTATCAAACCGAGTTCGAGATCGAAACGAACAAAGTCGAACACGAGCAGAGTTCGAGCTCGAGTTCGAATATGTCTCATAAACGAGTAGTTATTAAACCGAATTCGAGCTGCTCACGAGCTTAAAAATTTTATAACGAACCGAGCTCGAGCTCAATTTAAAGTTCAAATTCGAACTCGAGCAAAATAAAATTTAAACGAGCCGAACTCGAGCTTGGTAGTGTTGGACTCGGTTCGATTCGTATACAGCCCTACCGACACCTAATATTGTAACTTTTTCATTCTTTTCTTCTTATTATTTTCTTCCAAGGTCAGCCCTAAGGACGGACAAGCCTGGGCGATGACCCGGGGCATCAAAATTTTGGGGGCCCAAGAATTTGAAAATAGTTATATTATATATATTGCGATAGGCAAGCAAAATTGATGTTTGCGGTACAATGGTAAATTGCTCAAGTGTGATTTGTGTTTTTTCCTAGATTCGAACCTTAGCAGAGTCATTTATTTCTAAAAAATTAGAGCCCCCTCATTGTTTATATATTTACATTTATTATTATGACCCATTTGATACAGATATACAAATATTATTTATATATAGAGCACATTGGCCCTTGGTTTTTTAATTTCCTTCATCCAATAGATCAAATTAAGGTTTGACTTTTCAATATTTTTTCTGCTTTATTTTTGCTGACATAAAATTAACTTTAGCAAAACTATTATTTCTTCAAGAAACTTTAATAGTAAATCTTTCATGTATGTTCTCTAAAAAAATCCTGTATAATTTGAATTTTGCAATAAAAATATTTTTTATATTAAATTTGTATACTTTTACTATCAAGATCGTCATTTTTGCTAATAGAAAATTATCTTTAGAAAATATGTTATTTATTAAAGAAACTTCAATTGTCACTTTAGCTTGATTTAAATATTGCATTTGATATATATATATATATATATATATATATAGATATATTATTTTAAAATTATAAATTATGATACTTTCTATTGATTTTGATTTTCCTATCGAAATTGATTTGTCCCAAATTATATTTTTAAGATTCATAATTTTTGGTTTTAAGTGGATTTTATTTAATTTTAATTTTATCAAGTTAGCATGTTCCACATATATATAATGATCACGCGGTCATTAAAAATATATTTATCCATATACATAATGTGTCTTTATTACCGTAGATAAACGACCCATTTTAGTTTGTTTTACCGAGCCTTATTTTTGTCAAGACTTGTCATGTTCTTCCTTTTATGTCTTATTATTGTGATCTTCCGAGAAAGTCAATACTAGGAGTAGTCCTAAGTTCCTCTTTATTAAGAACATAAATCAAAATTTAAATTTCGGTAGGGATCTTGATATAGAATGTAGACTGAAATTTATGACGAGCCCATTTTCTATCCACGTTTTTTTTTGCATCTTGTTTTGTGTGTCTGCTAGACACGATGGAGAATGGAGTATTGTTGGGCATTGTAGGGCAATACATGGCATGAAGGAAAAGGAAAAACTTTCCATGAGAGAGGCATTGAACATAGCTAAAGGCATTACGGAAGTGAAGGATGATCCAAGGTAAGTCGCTCAGAACCACCCTTATGCCCAACTATGTACTACGTGGAATCCAGACCCAATGTAGGTGGAAGAAAGACAAAAAAACATGTTGATTAGATAATCGAAGTAGAACGATTGAAACAGATACAATGTTTCATGTTACCACTATTACAATCTCCTATTTGAATTATTTACTTGATTACATATGTTATCCCATTATCTCATACAAAAGTTAGATCATACAAGGTGTAGAAGATCACGTGTTTATATGATTGGTTGCTTAGTTGAGATATACAAAGGATCACATCCGAGATAACTTGAGGACAAGTTATCGGATAAGTTGCGTGATCGATAAGAAGTAACTTAACTGGTTGTTTGTCTATGCCGGTACGCCTCGACGATTGATGGATCACAATGAGATGAGTTCTTCTATCCGACCGCCATGAATAACCTAGATCTCGACGACTTTATGTCGATTTAAACCCGATAAGGTTTTAGGTGATTATGAGTTACCGACCATCACTTTGACTTGTTATGGTGAAGGTTACATGAGATAACCCAATATTCTTCGTGATCTCGGTGGTGGCAAGGTTTCAGATGTCATGCTAGTTACCAGACGAGTCACCGATCCGCTAGGATGATGACGCCCCTTAAGTAGCTCAAAAGGTTTATTATATTAAACCCCGCAGTTGAGTAAGCTCATGTACAATAATAAGGTTGAGTGGTACTACTTAAATATTAAAGAGATTAATTATTTTAAGCAATGTAATGCTATAAATAATTAATGGATGTGCGATATCTTAAATACGGGATTTGTAAGTCTAAGTACAAGCTCGACTCAACTTCGGTAATAGAGGGGTAAGTCATCATTTATTCTCTAGTGGAATGAATAAATGTTTATGAATTTATTAATGTTCTCGACTAAACATAAGATAATTAATTCATTTTGTGCCCATCATTATTCCTCAGATTTGATCCATAGTCGACCCATCAAGCCCGGAGTCGCTTAATATTTCGCTCCACCCTATGTGAATCCCACTAGAATTCTGTTATGATTTATGTATTATTTTAATGCATCTCCTATATCTAGATAGATATTGTCTGATATTATTAGATATCAAGAGATAAATATTTTAGATAAGAATTATCTCGAGGATTGAAGATAATTATCAATTTATTAGATATGCAAAAGTCTCATCTAAATAGGATTCTAGGAAAAGCATTATAAATACAAGGTAGGAGAAAATCGATTATCCTATGTAACCGTGATTTTCAAAATCACAAAGGTTACATAGGGACCTAAATTTTGCAAGATTGTCTATCGATTGTGTTTTGCATGTTTTGTTATGTTTTCCTTGTTTGTTTTCGACGATTTGGTTCCTATTTGGTTTATACTGAATATCTTTATCGAATCATGTTCGCTGCTTTGTGTGTGGAATGATCGCTTGAACCGCTTTGTTATAAAGCGCACCCAAGCGCCGGACTCGCGTAGCCAATGGTGCGATCGCGTCATGGAGGAGGTTACGAAGACCCGTCCGCGCCGCAACGTGTCCGCGCCGGGTTCCGAGTCCGAGAGCGCCAGGCCCGCCCGGGTGCCCTGAGCAAGATTCATCCCGAGACTGCGGCGTCCGACGCCGTCGCGTCCGACGCGCACAAGAGGTGAAATTCATCCAGAGTCACCGCTTCCGACGCCGCTGCGCCCGCGCGCGCAAGTATTGAAGTTCATCCAGAGTCACCGCTCGCACTAGCACCCTGCCCGAGAGTCGACGAGTCCGCACCGCCGCGTCCGACGCCGGGCTGCTCGCTTTGCCTTGTTTCGAACGCACGCGCCCCGCGCCGAAGTTCACGTCCCAGATCGCAAGGTGAATTTTCGTGCGCTATATAGGATTGAAATGCTGAAACCCTAAGTTCTATTTTTCATTATTCACTTTTACTTTTCGCTTTGTGCGCCTCTCCACGCCGATTTCTTTTTCAAGTTTTCCAAGTAATTCAAGTATTGTTTTTACTCTTTGATTGAAGATTATTATTTGTAATGATTATTATTATCGATTTCTTCTCCCGAACTCTTTAATATTCAATTCAATCGGTTGTTCTTGTTCGTATGATTTCATCGCTTTCTTCTATGTTCTCGTATTTCTTTGATGATGATTTCACGCTTTGGTGTTGATTAATATTGGTATTGATTTAATTATTCTCGTCTTCGTCTTGTCTTTATTCTCTTCAATTATGTCTGTGGTTCATCATGTTCGATTTCGTGTTCTTCAATCTAGGGTTTAATTTTGTCTAGATAATTTATTTGCTTTGTCAATTTTCGCCTAGTTAATTCGCCTTTATTTCCTTAATAATTCCTCGCATAGGTAATCTACGCTTTTAAGTGACGATCAAACAACTCTTTGTGATTAGAATGTTTAGGAATTTAATTGCTTTGGTGGTAACTTAGTAACGCCTGTTAAGTTTTCCTCGAGAGACGACTGGATTAGCTTGCTCGCTAGACTACCTCGTTAGATTGCGAGGACTTTATTAGTGATCTTTCAATGAAACAAATTTCGCTTCGCTGTCGGGAAAACTTTAGCGTATTGTTTGTGTTATTTATTTTCTCGTGTTTCTTTTGTTCTTTTGCTATTTTCTCCCCGTGCGTATGATCCTGCTTTTGTAGTTGGTGTCTCATAATGCGAGTTACCAAAGAATACGAATATGGTCAAACAGTCGGGGAAGGAAAGCTCGTCAGATTGGGCAAATTCTTCACGGGAAGCGACGGGTTCGACTATTTTGGGATGCCCGCCGACTACGAGCATAAAGCCTATGATCCCTACTATGAGCATCAAGCCTATGACCCCATCGAAGCATCTTCCAACTTTGTCAAGTAGTGAGGACCTCTTTTCCAAGAACCTCCTATTCAAGCAATGCTCTTCCAACAACAAAGAAGATCACCAAAGACCTCCACCACCACCGAGACCATTTTGAGGATATGTTCACTAAAGAATGGATGCTTTCACCAAGATTGATGCAAAAGACTCTAAACTTCAGCGCTTAGAGACGCAATGGGATGATTAATAGCATGCTTGATGAGCCGCCGCAACGCAAAATGAGGGAACATCCAAACCAACCCGATCAGCTCGACGGTCACTATTCTAGAAAGTGACCCAATTGTTGAGAATGGAGGAGAGACATCGACGAGCTGCAACACAGGAGATGGAAATGAGAAAGAGATCAAGTCATACCTTTCCCACACCGATCAAGAACGGGAAGGGAGCACACCGAGAAAGTTGTTGTGGTCGGCCGACGAGGAAGAGTGGGCACGTGAAGTTGCTATCATACCAAAGCCCACTGGAAGTGAAGGAACTGTCTCAACACTTGAAGTACGTGATCTTAGAGGATGATGAAGAGAGGACAAAGGTTGAGGTAGCATCTATAATATGTCAACATCCTAATTCACCAAAGTATTGCGCTTGAGAGTTGAAGTTATCTATTTTTCTTGGAGAATAGGATGTTCGATTTGAGCTTAAATGATTCATTATTTGCTTCCTTTATCGTCATTTGTGCTTATATGGTTACTACCGATGTTCCGCCGAGATGGTATTCCCGTAGGTAAAGGACTATGGATAGCTCGTTGTCGACGGATTACGCCGTGCTCACGACATTAAACCGAGTTCTACGGGAGTTTACCCATGAATTTTTCTCGTTTTTTCGCTCTTTCTTCGCTTGTTTTGTTGTTCGCTTGATCTTTCTATTTCCTCCGTGTTAGGTTTGTTCTGTATCGGGACGCCAAGCAGTGGTGGTGAAGCCGTGATACTCCAACTCGCTGCACGCCACATTCCAACCCTGCTCCTTCCATCTATTATTAAGGAAGTCTCCTCTTATATTGACCATTTTATGTTATTATCGTTTTGAGCACCGGGACAAGGTTCAATTTATGCGTAAGATTATTTGATTTGTATGCGATCTTATGTTTATGTATCCTTGGTGATGTGCCTTGTGCTTATTTTGATATCTCGAATTAAGTTTTGTCTATGCGAGTAAGTTAGATTTTGGTTTGTGCAACCGAACTCGTGGTATTGATCGGACCTCGACGTAATTCCATTTCTCTTGTTGATATGTGATTAAAGTGCAATTGTGAATCGATTTAGATTGTGTGGATTGATTTTAAATCGTGGTTATCGACGTGATTTGTCGGCTAATGCTAGGGGAGTTTTAACATTATGGTTACATATATACTTGTTTCATTTTTAATTATTAAAAAAATAAAATAAGGAGAATGAAAACCCGCTAATTGTTGAGATTGTTAAAATGGAGGATGTGATTATGTCCTCATTCTCGTGAATTGAGAAATGGACATGGAAACCACGATAGAGACTCGAGTTCATCGAGAGTTCACCTTCAACATTGTTCCAAAATCATAATACTTTTTTGTGTCTAAAAGAAAACTTGTTGCTAAAGGTGACCACCTTAGTTAATTCACCCCCAACGGAGAGTCGGGTCCGAGCAAAATAACTTACTTGTTTATTTGACATTCTCACAATTTTAGATTTGTTTCACCTTAACTTTGATTGTGTATTCATCATGTTTGGGGAATTGCAAAAGAGGTTTGATTGATCGATTAAGAGTTAAGTCAGCATTAGTTATTTTTTCAACCTTATTAGTATAGACTTTGCTTGAGGACAACCAAATGGATAAGTGTGGGGAGTTGTTTAGTTTCATTTTGTGCTTAATATTGGTATTGTTTTGCATGTTGTTTTCATTGGTTTGTCCTATTTATGCCGTTAGTTTGATTATTATTTATCGATCTGCACTTACTTGGTTTGTTTCAATGTTTTGTAGAAAAGGGCATTAAATAGGATAAAATGGATATGCCAAGGATCAAGTATATTGAATAGAATCTCGATAGGAGTCCGAGGCGCAAACGGATTGCACCGGAGTTCGACGAGGGAGAACGGAGCTAATCATCATAGTCGCAAGACGGCGACGTGGCACGTCGCGCCGCGACGCCAACGCCTGCGCAGCCGCCTAACCCGCACGCCCGCCAGCGCCTACCAAGATAGTGCACATTCCAAGGCTTCCATCCGCACTGGAACACAAAGACTAAGATTACATCCACTGCTGACCTTTAACAACAAGGCCGTTACCTTCCTCCAATGCCCGCTGTTCCTCCCGGCCGACGGCACAACGCCCACTCCCGGCCCAGCGCCTGCGGCGAATCCATCTCGCGCCGACGGCAAGACGCTTCTTCCCTCGCACTCACTGGCATCACCGCCAGCCAAATTTCAACAAGACGCTGTCGCCTCACCATCCGCGCTACCACTTAGCGGGCGCACCGATCCGACGTTGGCGCCCACCAAGGCCACCACTCCAAAGACATGCACTCGCCCAGCCCCGGTGCTTAGCCCGTGACTCTCTCACCGCAACCGTGCCGGCACACCATCCGGCGCCGCCTGCTCACGCCGCTTCTACCCAACCGGCGCCACCCTTGAGCCGCTGCTCACTCAATACGTAACGCTTTCTAGCCGGCGCCAAGATGAATCGGCGCCAAGATTCAGATTTTTGGTCCTCCAAGCCGCGCTAGTTCCAAATCGAGTCTCATATTGGTCGAACGTCCTGCTCAACCTACGCCGTGTGAACCGGCTACGACTCTCTTTATATATATATATATATATATATGCACCGAGTTGTGGTTGACGCTCAGCCTTAGTTTTGATTTTTCTCACAGCCACCGCCTGGGCCCAACTTCTAAGATCTCCGATCAACAACAATACGTATAAAATCATAGTTTTAATTTTGTTTTCATTTTCTTCAATTAATACAATTTTTACCTAATTAGTCTCGTTGAATTTATCGATTTTTTCTTTTCGATTTTCATTCCTTTGATTTATATTATCGCTTTGTGATTTTCGCTTTATGATTTCGTGATTCGCTATATTGTAGACATAGGATTATTGGTTTCTCCATCAATTTATTTCTTCTAGCTTTGATTAATTTATATTTTATGCAATTGATTTTGGAATTTAGTAGTATTGAATCGTTCTTCATGAATTTTATTGCTTCATGTTTGATGATATTTAGTTTAGTTTGTTCTACGCTCTAGCTTCATGCATTCATGTTTTTTGTAGATTCTCAACTAGGGATTGACAACTCCTAGTTAGATTGTTGCTTTAATTTATGTTTCTTCACTTTTCAATTCGTATGTTCAAAACCCCTCTTGGTATTAGAATGTTTAGATTTACCGCTTTATGTGTGCGATATGAACAATAAGCCATGTTAAGTTTTTCTCGAGAGATGACTGGGTTAACTATCCCTATTACAACACCTCATTCGACATGAGTCAATTAAGAGAACACTTTGATCAAACAAATTCTCTCCTCGCTTTCTTATTTTGTACCACAGCCATGCTTGATCTCGCTTTGTCGAGTGTTGTGTATGCAGGACGCCAAGTCTAACTCCTAGATTGGCATCCCCGCTGAAGGATACTCACAAGCCAAGGAAACCGCGATCGCTTAGTGTGGCGGAGTTTGATCACCCGATTGTGATAGCTTCATGGAGGACGCTTCTCTCACTCGAACGAGGATTCACCACCGCCGAGAATTTCTTGTTTGATGAATCCCATCGAGAACCATGGGTGACCAAAAACAATAACCATGACAATGTAAACAACAATCACGGCGCGAACGCCGCCTCGCCTCGACGGGGATTACTCACCAAAGATAGTGAGACTACAAACCCTATCGTGTTGTTCCCGCGGCACGGGTACGAGTTGAAGCCTAACCATTTCAATCTCATTCTCACTTTTCATGGCATGGAGAATGAGGATGCCTTAAGCTTCATCGAGAGTATAATCTGTGGTGCAATCGCTCCTCCGCTTGGCCTCGAATGAGGAACCGAGGGAAAACGATGTTAACCCTCGCCCGAGTATCCATCTTGGGTGTTTAATTCACCATACATTGATTATAAACCCAGCATGCGCCTATATAATTAAAACGCAACACGCTGGGGTTTTCACGTGTTTACCTTCGATCCGCCGAGGTGGTTCGAACGGATGAACGGATTGAACGGTCGAGACTCGTAAGCTTTGACCTTCCGGATCAGATCCCGGCCGCCCAATCTCCAACGCCGAGTGAGGACGATCTATGGAGAATGCTACGGAAAATCACCCAATGCTCTCTCACAATTAAACTCTCGAAAATTTTTCTCTCACAACCATGAGACGACCGAAAATTGTCTTCATAATATGTGCACACCTTAGACTTTATCTCATACCTTATATTTATAATGCACTACCTTAATCCTATATGGAATATTACCATAATCCTATATGGAATATTACCATAATCCTATATGGAATATTACCATACCTTAGATTATTTCCATACTTCAGATTATTTCATACTCTCAAGATTATTACCATAATCTTATATGGAAAGGATCTATGCATATACCATAAATATAATTATATCCATGTGGATAAAGAGAATAAAATCTTGCCAATCGAGCATCATGGGCCCGATTTTCCTCTTGCTACGGGCCCGACGGGCCAAACCTGTGGATCAAATGCAAGGAATAAAGACGGGCCTCAAATAAATTAATTATCTTATGTTCAAATTTTAACATAAATTAATTTATAAACATTCGATCATGCCACTAGAGAAAGAATGTCGACTTACCCCTTTATTACCAAGTTGAGTCGCTTGCACTTAGACATTATGAATCCCTCAGATTTAAGATATCGAACGTCCATTAATCATTTATAGTAATCGACAATTTTAAAACGATTAATAACTTTATTTCTTAAGTAGTACCACTCAACCTTATTATTGTACTCTGAGCTAACTCAACCGCAGGTTTAGTACAATAAACCTTTGAGCTCCTTATGGGACGCCATCATCCTAAACGGATACTTGACTGACATGATAACTAGCGCGACATACAAGACCGCCACCACCCAAGACGCGAGAATTGTTAGAACATATAACCTCACCCATAACAAGTCAAAGTGATGGACAAGAACTCATACTCACCTAATACCTTATCGAGGTTTAGATCATCGTAAGTCACCGAGATCTGGTTCTTCACGACGGTCGAAGAAGAACTCATCTCACCGTGATCCTTCAATACGCCGTAGACGCATCAAAGATAGACAAGCAACCAAGTCAAGTCACTTCTTATCTATACCGCAGCTTAAACCGACAACTCGTCCTTAAGTCGCCTCACCAGGAAACTTTTATATCTCATTGTTTCGACCAATCATACGCACTTCGTGATCTTCACACATCGTATGATCTAACTTATATACGAGATAAGGACATGATATATGCAATCAAGTATTCATTTCAGATAGAGATTGTAATAGTGGTAACAGAAACATTGTATACAAGCTCAACCAAACCGCCAAGATACAAACCAACAATCTCCCACTTATACTAAAGCAAACTTTAGTATACAATGTGTCTCTACTAGCTATTACAAACAAAACCATCACTTTGCTTCTCCCACTTATACAAAAGTTTCTTTCTAAGTGGGTGCCATCTAGCTTAATTCAAGTCCTCTAACGCCCCGACGAGACTTATTTCGCGTGCTTTAGTGAATGGATCGGCCAGGTTATCCGTCAGATCAATCTTTGCTATCAAGACGCCCCCTCGCCTAACGATTTCTCGATGACATGGTACTTTCTCTCTATGTGTTTGTTGCCTTGTGGATCCGTGATTCCTTCGAGTTTGCCATTGCACCGAAAGTTATCACAAGAAACCATGATACTCATGGGCAAACCAGTACCACATCTAGATCCATGAGGTAGTTCTCGAACCATACAACCTCCTTAGCGCCTCCGGTGGCTACATATTCGCTTCCATGGTAGAGTCCGCAATGCATCGCCGCTTTGCACTCCGCCAGATACGGTTCCACCTCCCAAGGTAAACACATAGTCCGAGGTGTACTTATTCTTATCACGGCCGCCTTGAAATCCGAGTCTCAGAGTAACCCAAAGGCATCGTGACTATCTCGCATGGTAACCAGCCTATAATCTCGAGTCCTTTTCGTGTACTTGAGTATATGCTTTATCGCAATTCAATGTGCTTGTCCAGGTTAGACCGATATCTAGCTACTATGCTTATCGCACAGCAGATATCGGGCTCGTATGAAGAGCATTGCATACACGAGACTTCCACGGCGGAAACGTAGGAACTTGTCTCATTTCCTCTATCTCATTTGCAAACATAGTGATCGCCTTTAGATAAAGGAACGCCATGTCCGAAAGGTAGCAATCCTTTCTGGCGGTCTCGCATACTAAATGAGTAATCACAAGATCAATGTAAGACGCCCGAGATAAGCTCAATATTTTCCTCTCGCGATCTCTCTGTAAACCTTGATCCCAAGAATGTACGCCCATCTCCTAAGTCTTTCATTTGAAACCGATCGGATTAACAACTCTTTACGCCCGATAACAACTTCACATTGTTGCCAATAGAAGAATGTCATCTACGTAAAGTGCAAGAAATACCACATTACCGCCGACATCTAACCGATACACACAACTCTCGCTAGGCAATCGGTAAATCCATAGACTTTACCACCGCCCAAACGTAAGTTTCATGATCTTGCATCATTGTCTTGTATCGCCGTATGCACCATGGGTCGATTATTGCTCGCTCGCTTTTCTCGACTAAATCCGACGATTCACCCACGAACATAAATCGCCGGGTCGACGAACAACCTCCCACTACGACGAGGTGCTATGTATATAATGACAACGGGTGCAAGAACTTGTGGTTCTCTATCTTGCACAACTTGTCGCGGTAGGTACCACTGTACGGCCGGATCTCCAAATGAACTCGACCCACTTCAATTTCAAGTATCCGTGTCGATCCCTCCCACTAGACTAGATATCTCGCACCTTCGCCTAATCGGTGGTGGAATACGCATCATCTTCTAATTCTGAAGAATGATTTCAACTTTGACTTATGATTTTCATATAATCCTCTTCTAAGAATCGGCATTAGTGCTAATAACGACCTTTCCGATCCTTAGACTATAGAATAAACCACCTTCGCTCCTCTAGATAGCCAATAAATGCCAAGGCGCCGGATCTAGCCTCCAACTTGTCGCCCCTTCTTGTTCAAAGACGTAGGCCGGATCGCCCCATATCCTTATGTGGCTTAAACCGGGCTTCGCCTCAAACCACAACTCGAAGCCGGTCTTTTCGATCGACTCGACGGTACTAGATTTAGCAAGTATGCCGCCTCTAAGTGCATACCCCTTAACGAAATAGGCAATGTAGCATAACTCATCATTGATCTAACCATTTCCAAAAGAGTCCTATTTCTTCGCTCGACACACCATTTTGTCGTGGTGTGTCTTGTGAAGCGCTACCGGATGTAATCCCACATTTCACTGTGTAGTCCATAAACTCGTTATCGAGGTATTCGCCACCGCGATCGCATCCGCAGCGACTTGATACTCTTACCTAGCTTCGCCTCCACTCCGCCTTAAACTCTTTGAATTTCTCAAAGCATCTGCACTTCATGCGAAGGTATATGTATCCGCACTCGAGTAATCGCCAATGAAAGTGACAAAATACTGCATTCTCCACGAGCTTGTGTGGACATCGGTCCACACAGTCGAATGGACTAACTCCAACATTTCGGGCTCTATAACCTTCGCTTGAAGGTCCTGGTCGACATCTTACCTTCTATATAGATTCGCAGATCGAAATGGAGTAACCGTGAGATTACCCAACGCCCATTCTTAGCCGCCTGATCCTATTTAGATTGATGTGACCTAATCTAAGATGCCGTAGAAAAGTAGAGTCATCTTGCTAAGAAAACTTTCTTTTTAGGGTTTGATGAAGACGCAACATAGTTATAGGTATTATGTTTTGCGTAAATAGTATAAAGCTTAATTATATAAAGTGCCAACACGTATAACTTCGCCATTTCTTATGATAGAAACACCACTATCAAAAATAATGTAATATCCATGAGTAAATAATTTCAAACAGTAAACAAGGTTCCACCGAAAACCGCACATATAAAACGCCTTCAAAACTAAACTCGTTGTCCCAAAACATAAAGAAACATTCCAACCGCAACAGCCGACTCGCCAAGGCTGCCTATGGAGATCGTTATCTCGCCATCAAACAGCCTCCCTTGTCCGCAGGAACCCTCGCAGGTGTAACAAACATGATCGGGCATACCAGATCTACTACCCAAGAATGGGTAGAACAAGTCGCTAAACATGTTTCACATTAAAGCAATGGCGACTGAGCCTCGAGCTTGGGGCACTTAGCCTTCCAACGCCCGCCTCACCGCACTTCAAGCACTCGCCTTCTCCTTCGCTTTTTAAACCACCGGTAGAGCCCTTCAGACATTCCCACTCTTTCTTTAGCCTTAGCATCCCTGAATTCCACTTTCCCTTTCATCTTCGATAAAGCAAAGGGTTTTCGAGGTGCTTGCTAAAGATCAGGCACCCTCGCCTATTTTATGCTCTTCCGCTACTAGATCCTTCAGAATGAATCTAGAGTATAACTCTTATCATAAAGGATCGCTTATAACGAAGTCATCAAAAGATTTGGGCAAAGTGTTGAGGATCATATCGATCTCGACCACGCCATCAATATATCCTCCAACCAACTCGAGCCTCCCAAGAGATTTATCATTCGCTTTACATGGTCATGCACCGAATCGCTTCCTTCATCGAACTCGACATTATAGATTTTGTCAAATTGTGACAAGTTTATTCTGTCCGACCCTCACACGATTTCATAAGACTTAGCCATATCGTGGTCGCATCTTCCATCTCTTGATGCCGGAGTTGTGGACTCGCACATGGTGACCAAAAGAAGGCATTTTGCCTTTCTATTTGATTTGTCCCATTCTCGTGCTCCCGCGCTCCTTATCGCAGATGAATCGCCCAGAGGGTGGGACGGGTATAGAGAGTACAAATAAATTTTCTTCTCGCAAAGGAGAACATTCTCAATGTTTCGCTTCCACTCGATAAAATTTGGACCGATAACGGATTTTGTGCGAGCATATCGATAATCGCGAAGAGACATATCTCGAAACGATAATGTAAAACACATAAGCATACGATCGCATATAATTCGAATAATAATATTGTAACCTTTGATAAAACAATATTAATTGAAACCTCCAATCGCCCAAGAAATTCCACATGCAAGCCACGCGTGGATCGCCACACGAACCCCCACTGCACTAAAATTTACCTTTAGTCGCTTAATTTCAATCCATGTCAACTTATTCTTATGACAAATGAAATTAATGATTGACCTTACTAGACCACATCACTATCGCAAGAAGGGACTTCAGGGAAGTTGTACTGAGGCGATGTCTAAGCATCGACCACAATTTTAACAAAGTAAGATGAATTCTTAGAATGGTATACTCACCTGACCATACCGCCCAATTCAAATTTTGTTATCTCATTTTATATCTATCTCTAGAGAACTTATGAAAATCGCATTACGCAAGCCACGCGTGGACGCTACACATGAAACTCCCACTTCTCAATAGATTTAAAATGTTTTATTTAGAAATCTCATCTAACAAACTTATGATAAACAAAGGCAAGCAAGCCACGCTGTGTGATCGCCATCACGCTATGCCTCACTTTGTTTAGAGATCAAAAGTGGAGGTCTCGACATTTTAATTTGAAAATTAATTTGTCGGGTTGCTTGCTTAGTCTTTTTATTCAAAAGGTTTGTCCATGCAGATCACGTAATCCCTAGCATGCTTTTCTATAGAACTCAACATGTAAAACATGCTCGCAGTAATTCTAAAATATGCTTGATAAACGCGATAAACCTAGCATGCTTACTATGCGCATCTAATTACGTAAAACACTTAAAGGTTTGTCAACGTAATATAAACATACATAGCATGCTACGCATAATTTAAACATCCACGACATGCATATGAACGATAAAATAAAATAAAACGCTCATCGCGCCCAATCGTGAAACCCGCACAATTAAATCTAATCTATTACATAGATTTACAAAGTACAAGATTTAAACTTCGAACGGGCTCGCGCGCACCGGCACGGACCGATTCTACACTGGGCCTCGCGTGCACGGCACGGGCCGAATTTCGAAAACGGTCCGCCGTGGTCGCCCATAAGAGTGCCGGGCCGCCAGGCTGGCCGCGCCGCCCAGCCGCCGCCGCCCGCCTGCCGCTCGCGCCTCGCGTCGCCACGCGACCGCGACCCGCCGAAAGCACGCTGCACGGCCACGCCCCAAGCGCCGAACGCCCGCCGAGACATCGCCGCCGCCGCCAAACTCGCGATCGCGAGTCCGCCGCCAAGCGCCGTCAGCCATACTAACGCTGGGCTGCCTGCCGCCGCTAGCTCGACGGTCGCAGCAGCTGGCGGTAATCCTCGCGACCGCTGAAGTTCGCCGCTAAGCGCCAGGATCCCGCGAGAACGCCGCCTGTCGCCGCAGCCCTCGCGATCGCTTTTAGCGATCGCGAGACTCGCCCACAGAAACCACCCGTAGACAAATGAGAACCCTCGTTTTTCCGTCAAGCTGCTTCGCTCGTCTGCTCGCTCTTCTTTTACGTATAAGATTTACATAATAAAATCTAATCTAACCACGGATTTTCTCTGTGTAAAACCAAACCAACAAAACAATGAACGAGCCACGATGAACGACAAAACCACAATTATTAAACGCACGTAATAATCAAACGTGAATTAATCCAACAGAGCCAAGATTCTCAACCTCGCCCGATACCAATTGTAGGGAAACGATGTTAACCTCGCCCGAGTATCCATCTTGGGTGTTTAATTCACCATACATTGATTATAAACCTAGTATGCCTATATAATTAAAACGCAACACGCCTGGGGTTTTCACGTGTTTACCTCGATCCGCCGAGGTGGTTCGAACGGACGAACGGATCGAACGGGTCGAGACTCGTGCTTCCACCTTCCGGACTGTATCCCGGCCGCCAATCTCCAACGCCGAGTGAGGACGATCTATGGAGAATGCTACGGAAAATCACCCAATGCTCTCTCACAATTAAAACTCGAAAATTTTCTCTCTCTCACAACCATGAGACGACCGAAATTGTCTTGTTAATATGTGCACACCTTAGACTTTATCTCATACCTTATATTTATAATGCACTACCTTAATCCTATATGGAATATTACCATAATCCTATATGGAATATTACCATAATCCTATATGGAATATTACCATACTCTTAGATTATTTCCATACTCTCAGATTATTTCCATACTCAAGATTATTACCATAATCTTATATGGAAAGGATCTATGCATATACCATAAATATAATTATATCCATGTGGATAAAGAGAATAAAATCTTGCCAATTGAGCATCATGGCGCCGATTTTCTCCTATTGGGTCTCGACGGGCCAACCAGTGGATCAAATGCAAGGAATAAAGATGGGCCTCAAATAAATTAATTATCTTATGTTCACCCTTAACATAAATTAATTTATAAACATTCGATCATGCCACTAGAGAAAGAATGTCGACTTACCCCTTTATTACCGGGTTGAGTCGGGCTTGCACTTAGACATTACTAATCCCTCGTATTTAAGATATCGAACGTCCATTAATCATTTATAGCAACCGACAAATTTAAAACGACATAACTTTATTTCCTAAGTAGTACCACTCAACCTTATTATTGTACTGAGCTAACTCAACCCGCAGGTTTAGTACAATAAACCTTTGAGCTCCTTATGGGACGCCATCATCCTAAACGGATACGTGACTGACATGATAACTAGCGCGACATACAAGATCGCCACCACCCAAGATGCGGAGAATCTGGTTAGAACATATAACCTCACCCATAACAAGTCAAAGTGATGGACAAAGAACTCATACCACCTAATACCTTATCGAGGTTTAGATCATCGTAGTCACCGAGATCTCGGTTCTTCACGACGGTCGAAGAAGAACTCATCTCATCAGGATCCTTCAATACGCCGTAGACGCATCAAAGATAGACAAGCAACTAAGTCAAGTCACTTCTTATCTATACCGCAAGCCTAAACCGACAACTCGCCTTAAGTCGCCTCACCATGAAACTTTTTATATCTCATTGCTCGACCAATCATACAGACTTCTCGGATCTTCTACACACCGTATGATCTAACTTATATATGAGATAAGGGGACATGATATATGCAATCAAGTATTCATTTCGTATAGAGATTGTAATAGTGGTAACAGAAACATTGTATACAAGCTCAACCAAACTGCTTTCAAGATACAACCAACAGAACAGCTTGAAGATGCTACTGCTTCTCCTATGCTCGAAAGATAAAGCCAAGTCTTGGCTTATGAGCTTTCCTACGACGACTTTGGCAAATTGGAACACTGTGGTGGAGCAGTTCATGTTGAGGTTATATCTGCAGCAGAAGACCCAAGATCTTCGATCCAAGATTACGACGCTCAAGCAGAACTGGATGAGCCGCTTCATGAAGCAAGAGAAAGATTCAAAGAGCTACTGAGGCAATGCCCACATCACTTCTTCCCGCTGGTTCTCTTGTGTCAATTTTTATGACGGATCCTAAAATTCGATCGTGAAAAGTCACGACGCGGCGAGGGCAACATAGCTCATATTGCCCGAGGCTCTAGATGAGATCTTTGATGTCATGGCGAGCAACTCCCTCCAGAAGGCATCTAGTACGTGCCGGTCTTCTGTCAATTCCATGGAGACAAGATCGGAATTAACGAGACAGATGACGCAGCTTATGAGAGAAATGAATGAGATGAAGATGAAGCAGGCTGAGTTTCCTTCACCGTCCCAGGAGTTCGCTGCACCTCCTCAAGAGTTCGTCGCACCGCCTCAGGATTTCTCTATGTAGCCTTGTTGAATTTGCATGGAGATGGGACATACAACCGATGTTTGTCCCAATATGGGAGCACCCATCTATGAAGGCGGAGTCGAAGCCTACGCTATGCAAGGCTTTCCGCCTTGGCAGCTTTATGAGCCGAGGCCGACCTATGAGCAAACTCATCCGCAATACAATTCGAGATGGAAGAATCAGAGCCAAGGTCAGGGGTCGGGTTCAAACCCACGCACTGACGCCCACGCAGCAATAGACTCCATCGCAAAGAATACCCATCACAACAAAGATCTGCCTCAAGAATATCCGCCGGCCAAGAAGCGTGCTTATAGTCGCAGACGTGATCGACAAGCAATCATATCCACAACCATCATACCCGCAGATCCCTACTGCAGCAGCCCACCGCCACCTCAAGATCCATACCCACGCAGCCCACCTCCACAAGCAGAAGACCCTCAGCCCTCCGCCTCCACCACAGAGTACCTCGGCCCTGCCGCCACACAGCTTCCACGCGGCCCCGCTATCTCGCGGACTCGCCGAGGAGTCTCTCGACGCCTACATCACTAAGAACAATCAGAGAATCGACAGTACTGAGGCGACGATGAGGCACCTCGAGGACACTTTGGGTCAGATTGCCACTTCAATTAATGAGATGAGGCAGCAGAGTGAGAGGAACAAGTTGCTCGGGTAATCTCATCAAGCTCATGCCATGACGGTTCTCCGAAGTGGAAAGGTTATCGACAACAGGGTGACTATGCCGACTCTCGTGCCTTCACAGGCATCCACTGTCGATGTTGAGCAACCTCATGTTGAAGAAGAGGTTCCCGAGAAGAAAGATGAGAGTGCGTTGCACAAAGCCTCCAATCCTTATGTTCCGCTGGGATAATCTACAAAGGAATTGTTCAAGCTCTGGGTCCCTTATCCCCATGGGTTGACGAATGCCAAGCAAGACCAACAGTTCAGTGATTTCTACAAGTTTCTATCTCAAGTACACGTCAACTTGCCTCTGCTGGACGTCATTCGGGTTGTCCTTGCCTATGTTAAGTTCTTTAAGGAGCTCACCTCCAAGAAGAGGAACTGGGGAGACATTGCCAATGTGGTGGTCTCCGAGACAGCTAATTCGATCATGCAACTTCCTCTTCCACCTAAGCTTCAGCGATCCAGGTAGCTTTATCATTAAAATTGCTATGGGGAATGAGAAAGAGGCCTTGGGTATGCTTGATCTGGGGGCGAGAATTAATTTGATGCCTTATTCTATCTTTCAAGAATTAGGTCTTAAGGAGTTGAAACCCACATGTATGACCCTTCAATTAGCTGATAGATCTATGAGATACCCCAAGGGGGTAGTGGAAATTGTTATGGTTAATATGGGGGGTATAATAATTTTGATGGATTTTGTGGTTTTGGAAGTCGGGATGCATGGAGGATGGTATGTCTCACACCGGTCTCCTAGGTAGACTGCTTACGGCCACCACTAATACCATGATAGATGTTAAGAGTGGCCTTATCAAGATGTATATTTTGGAGACTACAGCTACATTTTCTCGTGAGAGAGATTTTAATGCCCATAATCGCTTCATTATATTGATGATTGTGCCTTTGTTGATGCTATTGAGCCCTTGGTCGAGAATGTATTTTTGCAGGCACACGCAGTTGTAGAGGTTTTCATGGGATCGGCCGACAAGCAATAATTAGCACGTGAGCTGGCAAGCTTTACCGAGTCGCCTGTTGAACTCAAGGAACTTCCAACGATTTCAAGTATGTGTTCCTAGAGAGCGAAAAGCGAGCCGTTGATCATCTCCCCGACTTTGCCTCAGTATAAGGAAGATGCGTTGATTGGTGTTTTGAAGAGAATAAGCTCACCTTGGTGGAGTTTGGCCGACATCCGTGGTATTAATCCCACCAAGTGTATGATCTCATCACCTTGAAGGCCGAGCTCGCCCGACGCGAGATGGTCAAAGGAGGTTGAACACGGTGATCTCTGAAGTAGTGAAGAAGGAGATCTACAAACTCCTAGGCGAATGTCTCATCTTTCCTGTCGTCGATAGTGAGTGGGTGAGCCCCGTGCATGTAGTGTCAAGAAAGGGACATCATCAGAACCGAAAATAGCAAGGAAAGTTGGTGCGGTCCGAGCCACCACGGGTGGGCGATGTGCATCGACTACCGTGGTCGAATGCCGCCACCAAGAAGGATCACTTCCTCTAGCTTTCATTGATCAAATGCTCGACAAAGTTAGCGGACACGATTTCTATTGTTTTCTTGACGGTTTGTCTGGTTATTATTAGGTTGCCATAGCTCCGGAGGACCAATCCAAGATGGCGTTCACGAGCCCGCATGGGACATTTGCTAACCGTCGTCTGACCAATAGTGATTCATCACTATTGGAGCGTATGTTTATTTCTGTTTTTGTGTGCGTCGTTTTGGTTTAGTTGTTTTGTTTGTCTTTGTTTGTTGTTTTTGTAGGTTTTGTTTCGTGCTTGATGCCCTGTCGTTCCGGTTCTTCGCTTTCAAGGAAGTCACCTCTTCTTTTCTCTTATATATTTTTATGCAATGAGGACTTTGCATGTTTTAAGTGTGGGGGGGGGTTTCATTTTCTGTTTTGTTTGTGTTGTGTCGCTTTTGCTTCGCTTTTGTTTTGTCCTTAACTTTTGTTCGATAAGAGGGAATTTTATGTTCTTGAAATAAATGGTGCATGAAGAATTGTGCTTTAAGTCAATTAATTATGTTTTGATCCAATTTCATTTCGCCTGGTATATATGGTTTTAGTGTGATGAAACTTAGATGTCAACTCGAACTCGGGACGGATTAGAAAAGCTGTGATTAGACAATGTGTGTGATCGGTTGTCATATATTTCATACATGGGACCCTTTTTCTTGTGTGATTTTTTCCATAATAATAATAAAAAAAAAAGAAAATAAAAGAAAAGAAAAGAAAAGAAGAAAAAGAAAGAAAATCATTGTTGTGATGTTTGAAATAAGTGGGCTTAAAATTTGAATAAGGGGCTCTACCCTTCTTGCTTGTGTTGTCTCTCGAATGGAGACTCTATGCGATGGGTATAGATATCTACGTTAGGATACTCGAGTGTACAACTTGAAGGTTTCACCTAACGATTATTGTCCTATAATCGCTTTTAAGATTCACATGTTTTATTTATTTTTATCTTGGGGATGTCTTACATGAAAGAGAACCATGTGATTCGTATATTGATTTCTGAAATCATATTTGAGTCGAAGCACAACTATTCTATGATAAGTCACATGTGTTGGATTGATGAATGAGGATCATTGTATTGAGAATTATATTGTTAAGACGCATTGAAAGGATGCGAATATGTGATTGATTCTATTTGAAGTGTTAATTCGATGTGTACCATTCTTTTCAAGAAACTAAAGTTTGCTCGATGACAAGTAAAGAGTTAAGTGTGGGGGTGTTGTTTTGCATGTTTTTGTTATGTTTTTCCTTGTTTGTTTTCGACGATTTGGTTCCTATTTGGTTTATACTTGAATATCTTTTATTGGAATCATGTTCGTTTTTGTTTTGTGTAGGGAATGATCGCGTTGAACCATTTTGTACATAAAAAGCGCACCCAAGCACCGGACTCGGTGTAGCTGGCGCTGGGTACGCATCGCGTCGCGAGGAGGCTACGAGAAGACCCGCGTCCGGCACTGCAACGCGTCCGACGTTGGGTTCCGAGTCCAGAGCGCAGATCCGGGCGTTGGCATCCGCGTCCCGGCTGGCTGCTCAAGCGTTCGCCTTGTTTCGAACGCTGGCGCTTATATATAGGATTTAAACGCTGAAAACCCTAAGTTCTATTTTTCATTATTCACTTTTTACTTTTCATTTTGTGCGCCTCCTCTCCACGCGATTTCTTCTTCAAGTTTTCCAAGTAATTCAAGTATTGTTCTTTACTCTTTGGATTGAAGATTATTATTTGTAAGGATTATTATTATTGGATTTCTTCTCCTGAATTCTTTAATATTCAATTCAATCAGTTGTTCTTGTTGACATGATTTCTTATCGCTTTCTTCTATGTTCTCGTATTTCTTTGAGGATGATTTCTATGTTTTGGTGTTGATTAATATCGGTATTGATTTAATTATTCTTGTCTTGTCTTTATTCTCTTCGAATTATGTCTAGGGTTCATCATGTTGATTCTGTGTTCTTCAATCTAGGGTTTAATTCTTGTCTAGATAATTTATTTGCTTTGTCAATTTCCGCCTAGTTAATTCGTCTTTCTTTCCTTAATAATTCCTCGCATAGGTAATCTACAGTTTTTAAGTGACGATCAAACAACTCTTTGTGATTAGAATGTTTAGGAATTTAATTGCTTTCTTGTGGTAACTTAGTAACGCTCTGTTAAGTTTTCCTTGAGAGAAAACTCGGATTAGCTTGCTCGCTAGTACGACCTCGTTAGATTGCGAGGGACTTTATTAGTGATCTTTTCAGTCCAACAGATTGCTCTCACTCAGTATTGGAGAATAGGCATCCGGGAAACAGTCCAGAAGATCAAAGCTTGAATCTGCAATTTATCTACTGTCCCAGAAATTCGTAGGTTAACACGTGAAAACACCTATGTGTTGCAATTAATTATATAGGAGAATGATAGGAATAGAAATCACTGTGTGGTGAATTAAACATCCAAGATAGATCCTTGGGAGCATGCGTAAATTAAGATTTTCCACCAAAACAAGGACTCACATTGGGCCGGGAGCACGTATAAGGAAATTATTCTTTTCTTCTTTATCGAGAAGAATCAAATCAGTGTAAATAAGAAAATATATCTCGCACAACTTGGAAGACAGTCGTGCAACGCCTAAGCCTTTCGTATTTGGGCCGGATCGAAGCCCTAGCCCAACGTTTCCCTATTTAAACTTTTGGAAAAATTCCTAAGTATCAAAAATACTGGAAAATTCTTGAGTGTCAGGAATTAATCTATCTTAACTGTGTGTTTCGATTATATCACAAAACCTCTGATGATTGCTTTGCAGAAGTAACTTATGCTACGGACTTGTTTGAGAGTTAGGAGTTTATGTTATAGGTTTTAGCAGCAGAACTACTAGCTCGATGCACCTAACATCGAGAAGTTCAAGCAAGATCGAGAGTCACCATACTAATAGAGTATCAAGATCAACATATCTCGATAATGTACCAATCAAGGATCACGATCAAGACCCAAGACCGACGGAAGGCCGGTGATGTCTCAAGATCGAATGTACAACGTCAAGATCGAGCTATTGGAGTGAAGTCCAAGACTAAAGACTGACGTTGAAAAACTGGTGCTTGAAGATCGAAGATTGAAGACTCGGTGCTGAAGGACAAGTAGAAGTCGAGATATTACTAAGTGTCATATCAAGTAGTTGACTGTGTTTGTGGAAAGCAAAGCTATGTACCAGAATTCAAAGGTGGCTGCCAAGAGTCAAAGCTGATATCCAGGAGTCAAAGCTGTCCCTCGATAGTCAAAGCTGACTATCAGTTTCTACATCTGTCTGAAGCATCACACTGACTCAGGAGTTTCAAACTAATAAAACACGGAGTCTAAACTGCTGACGATAAGGAGATGCAGCCTTGACTGATCCAACCTGAAATCAAAACTGAAAATATACGGAGTCAACTCAACTGAAGAAACACAAAAGGATTTTATTCTTGAGTGTTTGACTTGCCACATGTTGTAGCGTATCTGCAGAAGATCCTGACATGTCATAGCACATTTTCATAATTGCAGAGCTACGGTGTACGATAATGTAACCTATTGTCCGAAGACGTACGGGGATTCTCAACGGGAAGAAAATAGAAGACAAATAGAATGATTTAAATGGTTGTTCCTCCAATGACACTATTCTTATTCCTCTTTGTATATATGTGCAGAATCCAACCTTTAAAGGTTACCGAAACACTGCACATTGAATTCTCAAGTATTAAAGCTCAAAGCTCAATGCCAATTAAAGAACGATTTTGAAGAAGGAAGTATTAGACTCGAGAGCTCAAATATACTTATCAGCTCGAGACTTCAACATACACTTCCTTACGTCTAGGATATTCACCCTGCTTATCTTAAGCCTAGACTTCATGAGTTTATCGTATGTGATAAATTAGATCCTTAGTTGGAAAACCACTCTACTAAACCCCTCCAAAAGTTAAGTCAGAGTTTGGGCAAGTAAGCATCGAAGTGTTAGTTACTGAAAGCTTGATTCCCTGAAAGCAGTTAGTGGTTCCTAGCACCAACAAGCGTAGGAGGAACGTCAAGTTAGGCGGGACACTTAAAGTTAATTCAGTGTCTTGGTTTTCTTGTGTACCGATAAACAAGACTAATCCTGAGTTAATGGATTGACTGAGTAATTAGTTCGTGGATGTAGGAATTGATCTTTCCGAACCATGTAAAACTGAATGTGTAATTTACTTTTACCACTGCTTTAAATTACATGTTATTTAACTGCCCATCATCAGCATACAACAGCACAACATTGTTTTGGAAACCCTTTCTCAGTATCAGTTCGATACTGAAGAGATATAAACTGACTAATCAATATTCGACAAAGTGTTAAAATCCGATTCTCAATTTTCTGTAGGGAAAATACAGTAACCACCATATTCCGTACGTACATCAGTTATCAGTTCAACTGACTTGTTCTCTAAGCAGTCAGTAGGTTTGATGACTGATATCACTCAGTACAAGACCTTCCATATCTAAACTGAGTAGCAGTACTGATCCTTATACTGGACTTATAGTTACACAACCAGTTGCTATCAGGAACTAGTCAGTCTTGTCTCCTGAAAAAGTTTTAAATTTGCCTAACTGGTATATCCTCCCATACACCAATACGTACCCCGAGGGATCCATCAATTGGTAATAGAGCAGGTTCTTCATAAGAACAACTAATTCCCCCAGTGGTCGTTGTTTTCGAATAGATCCTTAAAATTATATATTTTTGCATTCTTATGTGATGCAAACTAACTACATCAGGTCCACTTCTCTCCCCACCTTTGCAGTAGACAACTACGAGATCTTGAAGTTCAGACTTAAAAGTTACCTAACTGCACAACACTATCGCATGTGGGAGGTCATCATTAATGGCCCGATCATTATTAGAGAGAAGGTAATGAAAGTAAGCACACATTCGGGAGAAGAACCTACCCAAGAGTACATGCCAAAGGAACGAGCGACCTTCACCTCAGAAGAACGCAAGCAAGACGAGCTTGACAACCTCGCAAAGAATATCATCTCCGGAACATTTCCCAACTCTGACATTGGGAAACTGATGAAGTGTAAGATAACCAAAGAGAGGTGAGATACGTTTGAGAGCCTATGTCCAAGCTCCAAGGAAATCAAGGAGAACAAGCTTACGATAGCTTGGTATAAGTTCGATAAATTCAAGAAAAAGAATAGAGAATCCATTGATGCCATGGAACTCAGATTCGCCACCATCATCAATGAGATATCCACATATACGAGTAGATAAGCAATGACGGTGATAAACAAAGCGGCCATGAGAAATGACAAATACACTCAATGGAAAATCAATCTCAAGGTCCTTTGGGCATTCTCTATTACTGACTGGAAAGTCTATACAGTAGCACTTCAGAAGAAAGCCGGTTTTAATAAGATGTCTATAGATAAGCTATTCTCAGCATTAAAAGCTGACGAGTACGATATCAGACGTACTGAAGAGTCCACAAAGGCTGAAGCTTATGAAGAAGACGCTCAAGTCAGCATGAGCAAAGACGTCTCCCTGAAAGCTGACAAGAGCAAGAAAGCTAAGAAGATAGCTAAAGATAAAACTGAGTACATCAATGACGAGTTGCTGACCTAGTAAAGTTTGATGGCTGACCAATTTAGGAAAATAGAAGCCTGGTTGAAGAGGTACAATAACTATCGAAAGGAGAGTAGCGGACACGATAGAAGCAAAAGAAATCAAAAGGATCGGTCTGACGAGAAGCCCAACTGACCTGAGTATAAAGACGATGAGTGCTTCAATATAGCAAGAAAGGGCAGTTCAAACACGATTGCCCTGAGTTGAGCCATGTTGGATTTGTATACTGAAAGCAGAATGGTTGAGCTTGTATACAATGTTTCTTGTTACAACTATTACAATCTCTTATCTGAATTGTTTACTTGATTGCATATGTTGTCCCATTATCTCATACAAAAGTTAGATCATACAATGTGTAGAAGATCAAAAAAGTCTGTATGATTGGTTAAGCTAGTTGAGGTATGAAAATGATCACAACTGAGACAACTTGAGGAATAGTTATCGGTGATAGGCTATAGTATAGATAAGAAGTGACTCGACTTGGTTACTTGTCTATTCTCGCACGCCTCAAGTATTGATGGATCACAGTGAGATGAGTTCTTCTATCTGACCGTCGTGAAGAACCTAGATCTTAGTGAGTTTACGTTGATCTAAACCTTGATAAGGTTTTAGGTGAGTATGTCGTGTTAGTTACTTATATCGAGTCATTTTAGGCCCATATTTATTCCATGCATTTGATCCCTAGGCTGGCCCATCAAGGCTTGTTGCTTCTAGAAAATTTGTTCACATTTATTACGTACGCTATAGTTAATTACGAATCCGTCGTTCCTCGTGGCTCAATTATTTTTTTTCGTCGGAATCGTTTTTCACCATGAGAAAATTTGTGGTTAGATTAGATTTTTTTTGTAAACTATATCTATAAAAATGAAGAATGAAGATAAAGAATACGAAGAATGAGATGAGATGACGGAGTCCCATCGCATGACGCGACTGGAGACACGTGGGCAGCAGTGCGCGATGGGACGATGTTAGGTGCCGCATGACCCGACGGTAGGTGAGCGAATTTTCTAGCAGCAACAGGCCTTGATGGGCCAGCCCAAGGATCAAATGCAAGGAATAAAGATGGGTTTCGTCACCTTGTTGGTCTGTGGTTCCTTCGAGTTTGCTACTGCACCAGAGTTATCACGGAACACTATGATACTTTTGGGCAAACAAGATACCACATCTAGATCCATGAGGTAATTCTTCAACAATACCGTCTCCTTAGCAGCCTCTGATGTGGCTACAAATTCGGCTTCCATGGTGGAGTCTGCAATGCACCACTGCTTTATACTCTGCCAAGATACGGCTCCACCTCCCAAGGTAAACACATAGCCTAAGGTAGACTTCTTCTCATCACGGCCAGCTTGGAAATCCAAGTCTGAATAACCCAAAGGCATTACATTACCAATGTAAGAAGCTTGAGATAAGCTCAACATTTTTCTCTTGCAATCTCAATAAACTTTGATCCCAAGAATGTACGTTGCATCTCCAAAGTCTTTCATCTGAAACTGATCGGATAACCAACTCTTTAGGTCTGATAACAGCTTCATATTGTTGCCAAGTAGAAGGATGTCATTTACGTAAAGTGCAAGAAATACCATGTCACCGTTGACATCTAAAGGATACACGCAACTCTCGCTAGGCAACTGGATAAAATCATAGGTTTTTACCACCTCGTCAAAGCATAAGTTCCCTGATCGGGAAGCTTGTTTGAGTCTATAAATGGACTTCTGAAGCTTCCACACTAGATGCTCATCATCTTCTTTCATATAACCTTTGGGTTGTTGTATATAGATGTCTCGACCTTCCTCAAGGTAACTATTTAAGAAATTGGTTTTCATATCTATTTGCCAAACCACTAGGTTTAAGAGAGTTGCTATGGCCAGAAGAATTCTGATGGACTTGAGCATTGCTACAGCTGAAAAGGTATCATCGTAGTCGATCCTCTCAATCTGAGTGTACCCTTTCAACACAAGCCTAGCTTTAAAAGCCGAAACCTCTCCATCAGAATCTCTCTTCCTCTTGTATACCCACTTACTACCCATGGTTTTCTTGTCAACTGTAGAAGTTTTTCTCAGATAATTATAGTTGTTATGGACTTAATTTCTAAGTCCATAACGGTGCCATGCTCATGAATCTAAGTTCAGATCACCTCATTTTAGGTCCATGGGTCGATTATAGCTTGTTCGCCACTTGGACTAAACCAAGATTCACCCATGGACATAAATCGATCAGTTATCACACAACCCTCCCACTACGATGAGGTGCTACTGGCACAATGGCAACATTGGGTACAGTAACTTGTGGTTTCCTTTCTGCACAACTTGTTGGGTAGGCATCACTTGTACAGTCGGTATCCCTAGTGAAACTCGACCCACTTCAATCTTTTGAAGTATCTGGTGTCTATCCCTCCAACTAGACTCGACATCTTGTACATTTGGCAGAATCGATGGTGAAATACGATCATCTTCCAATTCTTGAAGAATAATTTCAACTTTGGATTTATGGTTTTTCATGTAGTCCTCCAGTCCTCCAAGAATCGGGCGTTGGTGCTAACAACGACCTTCTTATCCTTAGGACTATAGAAATAACCACCTTTCGTTCATCTAGTATATCCTACAAACGAGCCTTATACGATCTAGCCTCCAAATTGTCGCCCTTCTTGTTCAAAGACATGTGCCGGATCGCCCATATCCTTATATGGCTTAAACTAGGCTTACGCCCAAACCATAACTCGAATGGGATCTTATCGACTGACTTGGACGATATTAAATTGAGCAAATACGCTGTTATTTCTAAGGCATACCCCCCAAGAATGAATTAGGCAAAGTTGCATAACTCATCATTGATCTAACCATCTTTAAGATAGTCATATTTCTTCGCTCTGACATACCATTTTGTTGTGGTATGCCTGGTGTAGTGAGCTGTGACGTAATCCCACGTTGCACTACATAATCCATGAACTCGTTGCTGAGGTATTCGCCACCACGATCAGACCACAGTGACTTGATACTCTTAGCTAGCTTCATCTCCACTTCCGCCTTAAATTCTTTGAATTTCTCAAAGTATTCAGACATGCGGTGAAGCAGGTATACGTATTCGTATCTTGAGTAATCGTCAATGGAAGTGATAAAATATCCATATCCTCCACGAGCTTGTGTAGATACTGGTCTACACAGGTCAGAATGGATTAACTCTAACACCTCTTTGGCTCTATACCCCTTCGCTTTGAAGGGTCTGGTTGACGTCTTTCCCGCTATACAGGATTTGCAGACTAGGAACGGAGTAACCGTGAATTCCCCCTTGGCTTTTTCACACCTCTGGTGGCATACATGTTCTTGCTCATATAATTCCTTTTGCCTCTACCACCCTTGGCACCCCTCTTTCTCCTTCCACCTTTCGATAGAACATTGGGGCCCTTAGATGTGCTAGCAAGAGCATGTGCTCATTTTCCCATGATGTCCTCCGCTGCTATGAGATCGTTGAGCAACTGACTGAGTGTATACTCTGTCTTGCTCATGATCGTGTTCACGTGAAAGTTCTCAAAAGACTTGGGCAGTGTATTAATAATGATATCGACCTTGGCTTCACCGTCATACCTCCTCCTAACTGATCAAGACTATCCATGAGATGAGTCATGTGAGAGATATGTTCATGGACTGAACTTCCTTCTTCCATCCTGCAAGCTAAGATTTCTCTCATTGTGTGAAAATGCATTGTTTGATCCGACTATCGAACTTACTCTCGAGACTTGACTAGATCTCGCCATGCCTACCATCGATCGATGTCGAACTACAAGCCCTTTGACATTGTAGTCATCATATAGCACTTAACCATATTATTTGACTTATGCCAAAGTCTGCTTGACTCTCGCTGCCCATTAGTCGATGTGTCAGTAAGGGCAGCGGGTTTGGGAGTAGTGAGCACAAACATATGTTCTTCAGCAATAAGAGCATACTTTATGTTTCGTTTCCACTTGATAAAGTTTGAACCGGATAAGGGGTTTTGTGCGTGCATATTGATAATCGGAGTAAGAGACATATGTTAAAAATAATGTGAACACATAAGCATACGATCGCACATAATTCGTAACAACAATGTAACCTTTTGATAAAACGATATTCTTGAAACCTCCAATCGCCCAAGGAATCCCACATGCAAGCCACGCGTATGGATGTTTACAAATGAACCCCTCGACTAGACTAAAATAAACCATTTAGTCGTTTAATTTCAATCCATGTCAACTTATCCTTATGACAAATGATATTAATAATTGCACCTTAACTAGACCACATCACTATCGCAAGAAGGGACTTCACGGAAGTTGTACTTGAGGTGATACCTAGCAAAGGACCGCATTTTGACAAAGAAAAATCGAATTCGAGAATTAGCATACCCACTGACTATACCGCCCAATTCGATTGCTTGTTATCTCATTTTAAATCTATCTTTAGAGAACTCATAAAATCGCACGCAAGCCACGCGTGTGGACGCTTTACGTGAAACTCCCACTTTCAATAGATTAAAATGTTTTATTTAGAAATCTTATCTAACAAACTTATGATAAACAGTGCAAGCAAGCCACACGTGTGGACGTTTACTCACAGTGCGTATCATTTTGTTTAGAGATCGAAATTTGGAGGTCTTTACGTTTTTAATTTAAGAATTAATACATCGGGTTTCTTTCTTAGTCTTTTGTTTCAAAAGATTTGTCCATGCAGATCACGTAGTTCTAACATGCTCTTCTATGTAAAACATTATCGCAGAATTCTAAAAAAATGCTTCAAAACGCGATAAACCTAACATGTTTATTCTCCGATACTAAGTGAGAGCAATCTATGGAGAACACTACAAAATTTTGCCTCCTTCTTGTATCTATGAGATTTTCAAAAATCTCAAACAATTTGAAAATAATTGTTTCTAGTTTCTCTCACCTTGTATTTATAATGCATTTCTAGAATCCTATTTAGATAGAATCATTGCATATCTAATAAATACAACAATATCTCTGAAGATAAATTATATCTAGAATAACTATCTCTCGATATCTAATAGTATCGATAATATCTCGATATCTAATAATATCATATAGTATCTATCAAGATATTGGAGATGTATCAATATAATACATAATCGTAATGTAGTCCCGCTGGGACTCATATATAGATGGGCAAAATTTACATAGCCACATGCCTTGATGGACCATCCAAGGGATCAAATGCATGGAATAAAGATGGGCCTAAAATGAGTTAATTATCTTATGTTCAACCCAGAACATAAATATTTATAAACATTTATTCATTCCACTAGAGAGTAAATGTTGACTTACCCATTTATTACCGGGTTAAGTCGGGCTTGCACTTAGACTTAGTAATCCCCGTAATTAAGATATCGGTGACGTCTGCTAATTATTTATAGCATTCGATCGCTAAAATAATTAACCTCTTTAGTTCCTAAGTAGTACCACTCAACCTTATTATTGTACTTGAGCTAACTCAACTCGTAGGTTTAGTACAATAAATATTTTGAGCTCCTTAAGGACGCCATCATCCTAAACGACATCGTGACTCGATACTGTGTAACTAGCATATGTGCATTGCCACCATTCAAGATGCGGTCAATCTGGGTTATCTCATAACCCTTACCCAAGATGTGGAGAATCTTGGGTTATCTCATAGAAAAAGAAATTAAAAAAAAACTAAAAAGAAGGTAAAAGAAACAAAAAAAAAAAACTTGGGTTGCCTCCCAACTAGCGCCATTGTTTAAGGTCCAAAGCCAGACCCCATGGTGGTACAATCAGGAGTTGATGACGAAAGTAGCCAAGTTCATCTCTTGAAACTCGACTGTTTCCGTTTCTTCAATTGTAAAATGTTGTCCATCTAGAGGATCGTGCGGTATGGGCATTCCTTCTGGCTCATTTTGCAGTTTGTTTAAGTGTTCAACATCATTGAGGTCCTTGTTGACAACAATGGGCATCGTATCACCCTCTTCTAAAATTGCATATTTCAAATACTATGGGAGTTTGTTCAATTCTAACTTTGGGTTATTCACAAAAGATGACAGAATTTGCTCTATCTCGATCAGTATGGGCATACTGCTTGAAGGGTGTTGAGTGTGAAGCTCACTAGTGGAATATAACTGCATAATAGTCTCTTTAAGTTCTTGATCACTTCATACTGATGCATTCTTATATATCATATGGCTGAAAAGAACATGCTCGAGCTTATCTTCCTTGAAACTATTCTCAATAAAATCTTCAACCCAAGGATCAACAATATCAATCATGAACATAGATTCAGGATCCTCAACATGCTTCATATATTCAAAAATATTAAATGTGATAAGTTCTCCATCAAATACCAAGCTAAGCATGCCTTTATCAACATTAATTATTACCTTTGCTGTTTTCATGAATGGTCTTCCTAATAGAATTAAAGACTTATGAGTAGAGGAAGAATCATCTATGTCAATAATATAGAAATCAATGGGAAAGATCAAATCATTTACTTTAACAAGAACATCCTCAACTACACCTAAAGGATATGCATTGGACTTATCAGCTAATTTAATGATTACGCGAGTTCTTTTCAACTGTCCTAGATGCAATTCCTTATATACAAAGTATGGCAAGACACTTATGGATGCTCCAAAATCTAACATGGCTCTCTTAACTGGTTTATCACCAATTATGCAAGGAATAGTAAACATACCAGGGTCCCAATATTTCTTTGGTAATTTCTTTCGAATAATAGCATAGACATTATTCCCCACTCGGATCCTTGCATCCTTTCCATGTCTCGTCTTCTTAGCACATAATTCTTTTAAAAATTTTACATACCTGGGAACTTGCTTGATAACATCAATCAATGGCAGGTTGATTTCTACTCTCTTGAATACCTCTAGGCTCTCTTTTTCATCATCTTCTTTCTTGTTGTGAATCAGTTAGTGTTTTAAGATTTAAAATATTAGAATCGTCACTTACCTTGGAAGACAAATGAGTTTTAGATTTTTGTGTTTCTTGAGTGTTTCCGTCTTCCTTCGCCTTCCATGTTCGACTTTATCTTTGCATCCTTCTTGAGGTCAGTACTCGACCAACTCTTTGTCGCTCCATAACAGAATCGCACAAACACTCCCTCTCGATTAATCTCCGTTTGAGATGGAAGTTTACCTCGACAAACTTCCAAGTTGATTATTGAGTGGCTAACTGCGTCATCTGTGTGCCCATACTGCTCAACGCAACTCGTGTCTCTTGCTAGAAAGCTTGTTGACTTTGGGCAAAACTCTTCACAATTTCATTCAGGCTTGGCTTGTTGGATTTGTATACTGGAAGCAGTTTTGATTGAGCTTGTATACAATGTTTCCTGTTACCACTATTACAATCTCCTATCTGAATTGATTACTTGATTGCATATGTATGTCCCCTTATCTCATATAAAAGTTAGATCATACAGTGTGTTGTAGATCACAGAAGTCTGTATGATTGGTCAAGCTTAATGAGATATAAAAAGTATCACAGCTGAGACTACTTGAGGACGAGTTGTCGGTATAGGCTGCGGTATAGATAAGAAGTGACTTGACTTAGTTGCTTGTCTATAATGGTATGTCTCTGACGTATTGAAAGATCACAGTAAGATGAGTTCTTCTATCTGACCATCGTGAAGAACCTAGATCTCAGTGACTTACGTTGATCTAAACCTCGATAAGGTATTAGGTGAGTATGAGTTGCTGACCATCACTTTGACTTGTTATGGGTGAGGTTACATGAGTTGACCCAATATTCTCTGCATCTGGGTGGTGGCGGTGCTTGATGTCATGCTAGTTACACATATCGAGTCATCAGTATTCGTTTAGGATGATGACGCCCCTTAAGGAGCTCAAAAGGTTTATTGTACTAAACCCTGCAGGTTGAGTTGTCTCAAGTACAATAATAAGGTTGAATGATACTACTTAAGGAATTAAAGTAATTAATTATTTTAAGCAGTCATAATGCTGTAAATAATTAATGGACGTACGATATCTTAAATACGGGGATTCGTAAAGTCTAAATGCGAGCCCGACTCAACTTCGGAAATAAAGGGGTAAGTCAGCATGTTTATGAATTAATTTATGTTCTGGGCTGAACATAAGATAATTAATTTATTTGATGCCCATCTTTATTCCTTGCATTTGATCCCTGGGCAGGCCCATCAAGGCCTTTAAGCTTGGAGAAATTCGAACACTTCCTAGTAGAGTCCATCTGGGACTCTATCTTGATCATCTCTATCTTAAGTGATATTATTATATTTATTAGATATGCATAAATCCTATCATGATAGGATTTAGGGTTGCATTATAAATATAAGGTGAAGAGAAAATCGAAGGCTAATGCTTAGCTAGAATTTTTCGAGAATCACACCATTCCAAATAGTGAGATTTTTGAAAACTTCAAGTAAGGAAGAAGGCGAATTTCTATAGCACTCTCCATAGATTGTCCTCACTCGGCATTGGAGTTTAAGCAAACGAGACACAGTCCAAAAGATCAAAGCACGAGTCTTGATCCACTCTTTCCCCGACAGATTCGCAGGTAAACACGAGAAAACTCCTACGTGTTGCAATTAATTATATAGGTGCATGCTAGGTATATAATCAATGTATGGTGAATTAAACATCCAAGATAGATCCTCGGGAGAGGTTAAAATCGATTTCCTATTAAGCGGTATCGAGCCGTGTTCAATATCTCGCTCATTGGATTAATTCA
The DNA here is from genome assembly GCA_036937905.1 of Salvia rosmarinus. Taxonomy (NCBI): domain Eukaryota; kingdom Viridiplantae; phylum Streptophyta; class Magnoliopsida; order Lamiales; family Lamiaceae; genus Salvia; species Salvia rosmarinus. The sequence continues at coordinate 109,734 of JAODLM010000421.1, forward strand.
CGTTTGATTATAACGTGCGTAATTAATTAATTGTGAATACATCGTTCATCGTGGCTCGCTTTATTTTGTCGGATTTTGTTTTTCACCACGAGAAAATCCGTGGTAAGATTAGATTTTTCTTGTAAATCTTATCTGTAAAAGAAGAACGAAGACAAAAGCACGAAGAACGAGACAATGGGAGTGCGCTGTAAAAATCGGATGCGGCCGGCGGCGTGCGGCGATGCTGCGATGAGCGTGCTCGGCGCTCGCAGACACGCCACCCGATAGTGCGTCGTCCCTTGTTGAACCTGGCGGAAGGGCGGCGGTCGGCGGCATCGGGCGTGGGGTCGTCGGCAGGTCTCGGTAGCTTCGGGCGCGGGTGCTGGGCTTGGCTCGGCATGTCTCGCCTGAAAGTGCCTGGGCAGCACAGGCTGGGTCGGGCGACGCGGCTCGGCATGCTTCGGCTGGTCGAGTCCGGCAGTGCTCGACAGCTCTCGGCAAATCACGCCGGGAAACCTCAGCGAGGTCTCGGTGGATCTCGTACGGGAAACCTCAGCGTGGTCTCGGCACGACTCGGTAGACACGGGCGACGTGGGGGCTCGCAATTCTCGCGCGAAGCCTCGGCAGCGCTCGATGGCCTCGGCGTGATTCTCGCACGGAAACCTCAGAGCGCTCGGAGGCCTCGGTGTGATTCTCGCGTAGGAAACCTCAAAGCGGGGGTTTGGGCGGCGGGACCGCGATTCTCGCAGACGACCAGCGGCCTTCGGCGGCGTTCTCGGCAGGTCGCGGTAGGGTTTGGGCGAGATAGCGCCGCGGCGTGGGCAGCTCGATCTTGTGCGAACTGCAGCGCAATTCTCGGCGACATCCGGCGGCGTCGGCGGCCGAGCGGGCGATGTCGTGCGGAGTTCTCGGCCTGGCAGGGCGAGTCTCGACAGGGGTCTCCGACAGCATCCATCAGTGACTCGGCAAGGTTCGATGATGGCACGCAAGCTGGGGCGGCGGGTGGCTGGGCGTGTGTATGGGTTGTGCCCTAGCGCGCGGCCCAATCCACTGGGCCGACCGGCCCGAACAGTACCGCCCGAACTCATTTTTTGGCCCGATTCAGTTTTGGCCCGATCGGCCCGTTTCAATTATTCGGCCCGTTTTCATTTTTTGGCCCAAATCCGGTTTGTGAATCCGTTACGTGCCCGTGCCACGCGAGGCCCGTTTTGATTTTGAAGATCATGCTTTGCAAATTTATGTAATAAATTGGCGGAATCTGGGATCCACAGTGAGCGCGATGAACTAATTTATTTTATTTTTATCGTTCAAAGCATGCTATGTATGTTTAATTACGTAGATAAACATATTATATATTTTCGTGATTGGATGCGCTTAGTAAGCATGCTAGGTTTATCGCGTTTTTCAAGCATATTTTAGAATCTGCGAGTATGTTTTACATGTTGAGTTCTCTAGAAAAGCTTGCTAGGATTACGTGATCTGTATGGACAAACCTTTTGAAATAAAAAGACTAAGCAAGAAATCCGACATATTAATTTCTAAAATTAAAATGTCAAGACCTCCAATTTTTAATTTCAAAACAAAGTGATACGCATTGTCGATGGCGATCCACACGCGTGGCTTGCTTGCCTTTGTTTATCATAAGTTTGTTAGATGAGATTTCTAAATAAAACATTATAATCTATTGAGAAGTGGAAGTTTCATGTATGGCGTCCACATGCGTGGCTTGCATGTCGATGTTCATAAGTACTCTAGAGATAGATTCAAAATGAGAAAACAAAAGAATTTGGATTGGGCGGCATGGTCGAGTGGTATGCCGATTCTAAGAATTCATTTCTAACGTTAAAATTGTGGTCATTGTTTAGACATCACCTCAAGTACAACTTCCCATGAAGTCCCTTCTTGTGATAGTGATGTGGTCGAAAGGTCAATCATTAATTTCATTTGTCATAAGGATAAGTTGACATGGATTGAAATTAAGCGACTAAAGGTATATTTTAGTCGGTCGGGGGTTCGTGTGTAGCGTCCACAGCGTGGCTTGCATGTGGAATTCCTTGGGTGATTGGAGGTTTCAATTAATATTGTTTATCAAAGGTTACAATATTATTATTACGAATTATGTGCGATCGTATGCTTATGTGTTTACAATATCTTTTCGAATATGTCTCTTAATCGATTATCAATATGCTCGCACAAAATCCTTTATCGATCAAAATTTTATCGGTGAAAGCGAAACATGGAATATGTTCTTATCATTGAAGAACATGTTTGTTCTCACTACTCCCATACCGATGCCCTTCTTGGCGCATCGACTAATGAGCGAGGGAGAGTCAAGCAAACTTTGGCATAACAATATGGCCAAATACCATATGATGACTACAATGTCCAAAGGCTTGCAGCTGCAGCATCAGCCGATGGTAGGCCTTGGCGAAATATGGTCAAGTCTCGAGAGTAAGTTTGGGCGGTCGGATCGGACGATCGACTTCCACACAATGAGAGAAATCTTAGCGTGTAAGATGGAAGAAGGAAGTTCGGTCCATGAACATGTCTCCCATGACTCATTCATGGATAGTCTTGATCGGTTGGGAGGAGGTATTGACGGCGAAGCCAAGGTCGATATCATCCTCAACACCTGCCCAAGTCTTTTGAGAATTTTCGGCGTGAGCGATCATGAACAAGACCGAGTATACACTTAGTCGGTTGCTCAATGATCTCTTGGCAGCGGAAAGAGTCATGGGCAAGGGCACATGCCTTGCTAGCACGTCTAGGGGCCCAAATTTTCCGTTGAAAAATGGAAAAGAAAAGGGCACCAAGGTGGTAGAAGCGAAAGGAACGGTGGGAGTAGTGGAGCAGAACATATGCGCCACGGGAGGCTTGAAATAGCCAAATGAGAGGGCAAGTGCTTCAAGTGCGGCAAGGCGGGCATTGGAAGGCCAGTGCCCTATGCTCAAGGCTCAGTGCGCCATTTGCTTTAATGCGGAAACATGTTTAGCGACTTGTTCTACTCATTCACGGGTAGTAGATACGGGTGCGGCGATCATGTTTGTTACACCTTGCGAGGGTTCCCGGACAAAGGAGGCTGCATGATGGCGAGATAACGATCTCCACAGACAGCGGTGAAAGTCGAGGCCGTTGCGGTCGGAGATGTTACTTTATGTTTTGATAGGGCGGTTTAGTATTAAAGGCGTTTTATATGTCTTTGAGTTTCGGCGAAACCTTATTTGAGGTTCGAAACTATTTACTCATGTATATTTAGTTGTTTTTATAGTGGTGTTTCTATCATAAGAAATAACGAAGTTATACGTGGTGTCACTTTATATAATTAAGCTTTATACTATTTACGCCAAACATAATACTATAATTATGTTGTCTTCTTCAAACCTTAAAAAGAAAGTTTTCTTGTAAGATGACACCACATTTCTCGGCATCTTAGATTAGGTCACATCAATCTAAATAGGATCCAAGGCGGCTAAGAATGGGCGTTGGGTAATCTCACGATTACTCGGTTCCGGTCTGCGAATCGATATAGAAGGAAGATGTCGACCAAACCCTTGAGCGAAGGGTTATAGAGCCAAAGAAGTGTTGGAGCTAGTCCATTCGACTGTGTGGACCTATGTCACACAAGCTCATGGAGAATGCAGTATTTTGTCACTTTCATTGGCGATTACTTAAGGTGCGGATACATATACTGTTTCGCAGCAAGTCACGAATGCTTTGAAATTGAAGAATTTAAAGGCGGAAGTGGAGCGAAGCTTGGTAAAAGTATCAGTCCTTTATGGGTACGATCGCGGTGGCGAATACCTCGATAACGAGTTTATAGACTATTTGGTGCGGTGTGGGATTAACTCCCGACTCCTCTGGCAGAACGACCTGACAAAATGGTGTGTCGGGCGAAGAAATAGGACTCTTTTAGAAATGGTTAGATCGATGATGTGTTATGCAACATTGCATATTTAGTTACGGGGTATGCCTTAAAGCAGACTACTTGCTAAATCTAATACCATCCAGTCGATCGAAAAGACCCCATTCGAGTTGTGGTTTGGCGCTGACTAGTTTAAACCACATAAGGATATGAGGCGATCCGGTATGTCTTTGAACAAGAAGGCCCGACAAGTTGGAGGCTAGATCGATGTAAGGCTGTTTATTAGCTATCCTAGAGGAGCGAAGGGTGGTTATTTCTATAGTCTAAGGATCGGAAGGTCATTATTAGCACTAATCGCGATTCCACAAATTCTTGCACCAGTTGCCATTGTGCGATGGCGCCTCATCGTGAGTGGGAGGTTGTTTGTCGACCCGAGCGATTTATGTTAGTGGGTGAATCTTTGGATTTAGTCCGAAGCGAGTAAGCAATGATCGATCCATGGACATACGGTGAGGCGATCTGAAGACATTGATGCAAGATCATGGCACCGCTATGGACTTAGAAATTGAGTCCATAATGACTATGGATGTATACAAAAGACACCTCTACCGGATGGCAAGGAAGCCGTAGGTAGTAAGTGCGTATACAAGAGGAAGAGATTGAGATGGAAGGTTTGGCTTTTAAAGCGGGCTTGTGTGAAAAGGTACACTCAGTTGAGGCATCGATTTCGATGAGATCTTTTCGCTTTGTGCAATGCTCAAGTCCATCGAATTCTTACGGCCATAACTGACCATAAACTTGAGGTTTGGCAAATGGATGTGAAAACCGCTTTTCTAGCGGTTACCTTGAAGAAGGTAGAGACATCTATGTCTGACGACCGAAGGTTTTGTGGTGAAGGAGAAGAGCATCTAGTTTGGAAGCTTAAGAAGTCCATTTATGGACTCAAGCAAGCTTCGATCATGGAACTTGCGCTTTGGCGGTGGTAAAGTCCTATGGATTTACCCGGTTGCCTAGCGAAAGTTGTGTGTATCGTTTGATGTCGATGGTGATGTGGTATTTCTTGCACTTACGTAGATGACATCCTTCTACTTGGAAACAATGTGAAGTTGTTATCGGGCGTAAAGAGTTTAGTGGGAGGATCGACACGGATACTTCAAAATTGAAGTGGGTCGAGTTCCTTGGAGATACCGGCCGTACAAGTAGTACCTACCCGACAAGTTGTGCGAGATAGAGAACCACAAGTTTACTGCCCACCGTTGCCATTGTGCCGATGGCGCCTCGTCGTGGTGGGAGGGTTGTTCGTCGACCCGAGCGATTTATGTTCGTGGGTGAATCTTGGTTTAGTCGGGAAGCGAGCAGGCAATAATCGACCCATGGACGTGCGGTGAGGCGATCTGAGACATTGATGCAAGATCATGCACAGCGTATGGACTTAGAAATTGAGTCCATAACAGACTATGGATGTATCTGAAAAGACACCTCTACCGGATGGCAAGGAAGCCATAGGTAGTAAGTGGGTATACAAGAGGAAGAGATTCAAATGGAGGTTTGGCTTTTAAAGCCGGGGCTTGTGGCGAAAGGTACACTCAATTGAGGGCATCGATTTCGATGAGACCTTTTCACTGTGCAATGCTCAAGTCCATCGAATTCTTACGGCCATAGCAGCCCACTTGATCTTGAGGTTTGGCAAATGGATGTGAAAACCGCTTTTACGAGCGGTTACCTTGAGGAAGGTAGAGACATCTATATGCGACAACCGAAGGTTATGTGGTGAAGGGTGAAGAGCATCTAGTATGGAAGCTTAAGAAGTCCATTTATGGGCTTAAGCAAACCTCACGATCCTGGAACTTACGCTTTGGACGGTGGTAAAGTCTATGGATTTACCAGTTTCCTAGCGAGTTGTGTGTATCGTTTAGATGTCAGCGGTGATGTGGTATTTCTTACACTTTATGTAGATGACATTCTTCTAGTTGGCAACAATGTGAAGTTGTTATCGGATGTAAAGAGTTGGTTATCCGATCGGTTTCAAATGAAAGAATTAGGAGATGTGGCGTAAATTCTTGGGATCAAGGTTTACGAGATCGCGAGAGGAAAATATTGAGCTTATTTGCGTCTTACATTGATACTATGATTACTCGTTTTAGTATCGGAACCGCCGAAAAGATTGCTACCTTCGGGCATGGTGTTCCTTTATCTAAGGAGAAGTCACCTATGGCGCAAGGAGATAGAGAAATGAGACAAGTTCCTGCAACACGCGTGGGAAGTCTCATGTATGCAATGCTATGCTGCGAGGCCCGATATCTTCTATGCGGTGAGGCATAGTAGCTGAATATCGGTCAAACCACGGACAAGCTCATTGGATTGTGGTAAGCATATACTCAAGTACTTGAAAAGGACTCGAGATTATAAGCTAGTTTACCATGCGAGATAGTCTAATGCCTTTGGGTTATTCGGACTCGGTTCAAAGTGACCGTGATGTGAAAAAGTCTACCTCGGGCTATGTGTTTACCTTGGGAGGCCGTATCTGGCGGAGTGCAAGCAGCGATGCATGCGGACTCCACCATGGAAGCGAATATGTAGCCGCGGAGGCTGCTAAAGAGGCTGTATGGTTCAGAACTACCTTATGGATCTACATGTGGTACTGGTTTGCCCAAGAGTATCATAGTTTCTTGTGATAACTTTCGAGTGCGATGTGAAACTCAAAAGAACCACGGACCCACAAAGCTGACCAAACACATAGAGAAAGTACCATGTCATACGAAATCGTTAGGCGATGAGATGTCTTGATAGAAAAGATTGTCACTGCGGATAACCTAGTGATCCATTCACGAAGAGCACTGGGAAAAAGTCTACGAATAGCATATTAGAGGACTTGGATTAGCAAGATGGCACCCACTTAGAAAGGAAACTTTTGTATAAGTTGGAGAAGCAAAGTGATGGTGTTGTTTGTAATAGCTAGTAGAGACACATTGTATACTAAAAGTTTTGCTTTAGTATAAGTGGGAGATTGTTGGATTTGTATCTTTGGGCAGGTTTTGTTGAGCTTGTATCTGATGTTTCATGTTACCACTATTACAATCTTCTATACGAATTGATTACTTGATTACATATGTATATCCTTATCTCATATATAAGTTATATCATACGGTGTGTTGTAGATCACGAAGTGCGTATGATTGGTCAACAATGAGATATAAAAAGTATCATAGTGAGACTACTTGAGGACGAGTTGTCGGTATAGGCTGCGGTATAGATAAGAAGTGACTTGACTTAGTTGCTTGTCTATCTTTGATGCGTCTCGGCGTATTGAAGGATCACTGATGAGATGAGTTCTTATATCGACCGTCGTGAAGAACCTAGATCTCGATGGCTTCGTTGATCTAAACCTCGATAAGGTATTAGGTGAGTATGAGTTCTTGACCATCACTTTGACTTGTTATGGGTGATGGTTACATGAGTTAACAATTCTCTGCATCTTGGGTGGTGGCGATCTTCTATATCATGCTAGTTACGTATCCAGTCGCGTATCCGTTTAGGATGATGGCGTCCCTTAAGGAGCTCAAAATGTTTATTGTACTAAACCTTGCAGGTTGAGTTGTCTCAAGTACAATAATAAGGTTGAGTGGTACTACTTAAGGAATTAAAGTAATTAATTATTTTAAGCAGTCAGAATGCTGTAAATAATTAATGGACGTACGATATCTTAAATACGGGGATTTGTAAAGTCTAAATGCGAGCCGATTCAACTTTGGAAATAAAGGGGTAAGTCGACATTTATTCTCTAGTGGCATGAATAAATGTTTATGAATTAATTTATGTTCTGGGCTGAACATAAGATAATTAATTTATTTGAGACACATCTTTATTCATTGCATTTGATCCACAGGTGGCCTATCAAGGCCTTTAAGCTTGGAGAAATTGAACACTTCCTAGTAGAGTCCCTACGGGACTCTATCTTGATCTCTCTATCTTAAGTGATATTATTATATTTATTAGCTATGCATAAATCCTATCATGATAGGATTTGGGGTTGCATATAAATATAAGGTGAGAGAAAATCAAGGCTAATGCTTAGCTAGAATTTTCAAGAATCACGCCATTCAAATAGTGAGATTTTCGAAAACTTCAAGTAAGGAAGAAGGCGAATTTCTATAGCACTCTCCATAGATTGTCCTCACTCGGCATTGGAGTTTAGGCAATCGGGACCGATCCGAAGATCAAAGCACGAGTCTTGATCCACTCTTTCCTAATGATTCGCGAGATAAACACGAAAACTTCTCGTGTTGCAATTAATTATAGGTGCATCTTAGGCATATAATAAATGTATGGTGAATTAAACATCCAAGATTGATCCTCGAACAACCAATCTCTAGCCTTTCCCTGCAGTATGAGAAAAGTAAGCAATATCGAGTTCTCACTAGTAGAACCTTGTAGGCGTAAAGTGGAGCACACTAAATCAAATTCAGCAAGATGTTTATGCGCACTCTCTCCAGGCATATCCCAAACTTGGGAAGAACTTGAATAGAACCAGGCTGGATCTCAGAGTTTTGGTTAATGGTAGGCGAGAACAATGCACAAAGGGCGGCGACTTCTATGACCCAACTCTTGATCAACATTGTAGATTTTCTTCATGGTTCCATCAATATTCCTTCTCGCCCATGATGTTTAAGTAGCTTTCTTTCATTCCTTTACTACTTTCTCAAATTTGTGTGCGGTTTTCTCAATTTCGGATCAAAGATTAATTCTTTTGTTAGAGAAGAACATAGCATAAACGGATAAAGAAAAAAGCGCGAAAAAACAAAAGCAGAGAAAAAAATCGTATAAATTACTACTTAAAACCAATCCCGTTAATGGTGCCAAAATTTGGTGCCGTCGTTTTTACCAAAAATAAATTTGACACTTGACATGTATGCCCATACTACGGATAGCGATAAGCATGATTGTCTCCCAAGGATTGGCGAAATTTCTCGATTTTCCACACGCAAAATAAGTTTTGGAAATAACTAAAATTATAAAACTCAAAAATAAAAAGTCGAAGATCATCCGGATGTTTGATTGTAACAAATATGATGAAGGTATTCGATTCAAATTTATTCCTCTAGCTTAGACAAATCCGATCCTCGATGCAAATATAAATTTAATTCATGCAAACAAACCGATTATGATCACGAAGATAATTACGGCGTAATCTTATTTCTCCTTAACTACCGATAATTGGGAGGACACTTCACTAACTTCTTTAATCATTGACAACCGTAAGAAATGCTCTATAGATTTAATGAGCCGACAACTTTAAGAACTAGAAATCTAATTGAAAACTAATACACTTTCGGCGTAAGATTATCGAATTAAAATTGTTAAACTCTTGACTACGATGAATCACTTTACCCGATCAAATCTCGACCACAATTACGGATGGGTGATCAAATTGGCTACTAATAATTCCGAACTACTAAATATTTATAACTACCTAGCGAGGCGAAACAATTAACGACAATAAATAGAGAGTAACGAGATGTGTGCATAAAACTAAAGGATAAAATTGATTAGATCTTATGGAGCGTGTGGGCTAGAACTTCATAATCTTCTCGGAATGAAATAGATTAACTAGAATTCATAAATGAATTCAAGCTAAAAATCATAAAGAGCGAGATAAGAAGAAAGTAAAAAAGAAAAAAAATAGAACTTTGAATTGCAACTTGAATTTCACGTATGGAGTGCGTGGAATAATGGTTAATAGGAGATGGAATCATATTTAAAGTCTATTCCTATAAAAGGAAAACCTATCCTAATATAATAAGGAAACAATAAATAATAAACAAAATCTAAAACTAAAGGTCAAAGCCCATAACAATCAGTTGATTCTATTTTCGACTAAAAATCACGTTCACGTCGAAGCTTGAAAGGTTTATCACCTTTGAAAGTCTAAATCTTTAACTTATTGACTGCGGTTGCATGCGGTATGTGCATACTACATGACTTTCGGACAGCGACTTTAAGTCGATTCTCAAAACTCTTTCAAATAGATGTAAATTCTTCCATAGTGCTTGCAATCACTTTAATAAACCTTGAACTCGGTGTTTATCAATATAAGCATAATTTAATCCATACTTGAAGCCAAAACACACCAATAATCATCCAAAATATATCATAAAATCGTCCGATCATTGGGTCAAGTGCGGGTCGGAGTAGCTCGGGTGAAATTTGGGCCTGCGCTGAGTCCTGACTTCAAGCCACATTCGCCGCCTTGTCTCGTCCTGCTGTGCGTGCGTGTGGAATCTGCACATAGTCTCACATCGTCGCGTGCTATCACCGTATGTCGCAGCCCATGTCCCATCGTCTACCATTCCACGTGCATAGTGCGCCCACGGTCATAGGGCCTACCGCGCATCGCGCGACGAAGACCGTATGCGTGGGTGCGATGTCATGCCATGTAAATCCTTGTCTCGCGTCTTCCTCTCGCCGGCGCATCCACATAGGCCTATCTTCGCGGGTCCGCCAGCGTCTTGTGCACGATGGGCACCCATAGTGAGGCGGTGTGTGATGTTCTTCTTTGCTTGTTGCTTTCGTCGTCCCGTGCGGACGTGAGCACCCGATCGTGTTGAATTTGTATCTGGAAGCGGTTTTGGTTAAGCTTGTATACAATGTTTCTGATTAACACTATTACAATGTCCTATCTGAATTGATTACTTGATTGCATATGTATGTCCCCTTATCTCATATATAAGTTAGATCATACGATGTGTTGTAGATCACGAAGTCGCATGATTGGTCGAGCTTAATGAAATATAAAAGTATCTGGCGAGACAACTTGAGGATGAGTTGTCGGGTATAGGCTGCGGTATAGATAAAAGTGACTTGACTTGGTTGCTTGTCTATCTTTGATGCGTCTCTGACGTATTGAATGATCACGGTGAGATGAGTTCTTCTATTTGACCGTCGTGAAGAACCTGATCTCGGTGACTTACGTTGATCTAAACCTCGATAAGGTATTAGGTGAGTATGAGTTGCGACCATCACTTTGACTTGTTAAGGGTGAGGGTTACATGAGTTAACCAATTCTCTGCATCTTGGGTGGTGGCGATCTTGTATGTCATGCTAGTTACGTAATCGAGAGTCCTTATCCGTTTAGGATGATGGCGTCCCTTAAGGAGCTCAAAGGTTTATTGTACTAAACCACTGGGTTGAGTTGTCTCAAGTACAATAATAAGGTTGAGTGGTACTACTTAAGGAATTAAAGTAATTAATTATTTTAGCGATCGAATCTTGTAAATAATTAATGGACGTCTGATATCTTAAATACGAGGATTAGTAAAGTCTAAATCGAACCCGACTCAACTTGAAATAAAGGGTAAATCGAGCATTTATTCTCTAGTGGCATGAATAAATGTTTATGAATTAATTAATGTTACGGCTGAACATAAGATAATTAATTTATTTGAGGCCCATCTTTATTCCTTGCATTTGATCCTAGGCTGGCCCATCGAGGCCTTTAAGCTTGGAGAAATTCAAACACTTCTAGTAGAGTCCTGCTGGGACTCTATCTTGATCTCTCTATCTTAAGTGATGTTATTATATTTATTAGATATGCATAAATCCTATCATGATAGGATTTGGGTTGCGATATAAATATAAAGTGAGAGAGAAAATCAAGGCTAATGCTTAGCTAAATTTTAGAATCACACCATTCAAATAGTGAGATTTTGAAAACTTGAAGTAAGAAGGAAGAATTTCTATAGCACTCTCCATAGATTGTCCTCACTCGACATTGGAGTTTAGATAATCGGGACATAGTCCGGAAGATCAAAACACAGTCTTGATCCACTCTTCCCGCGACAGATTTATAGGTAAACACGAGAAACTCCTCGTGTTGCGATTAATTATATAGGTGCATGCTAGGCATATAATCAATGTATGGTGAATTAAACATCGAAGATAGATCCTCGGAGAGGTTAAAATCAGATTTCCCTACAATTGGTATCAGAGCCTGGATCAGTATCTTGGCTCTGTTGGATTAATTCATGTTTGATTATAACGTGCGCAATTAATTAATTATGAATCTATCGTTCATCGTGGCTTGTTTTATTTTTGTCGGATTTTTATTTTTCACCACGAGAAAATCCGTGGTTAGATTAAATTTTTAGTGTAAATCTTATTTGTAAAGAAGAGCGAAGACAAAAGCACGAAGAGCGAGGCGATGAGATGCGCCAAAAATCGAGCATACGGCCCGGCGTGCAGGCGGCAGCTGCAATGAGCATGCTCGGTGCTCGTGAACCGCCGCCCGGCGGTCGGCGCATTCCTCGATGAACACGGTGGAAGGGTCGGTGGGGTCGGCGGCATCGGGCGTGGGGTCGGCGGTCTCGGCAACCGGGCGCGGGTCTTTGGGCGTGCCTCGGCGCGTCTCGCCAGCACCCTAAGCGGCACGGGTGGGTCGGCGGCGTGGCTCGGCACGCCGATGGGTCGAGTCCGGCGGCTCGGCGGCTCGATGAATCACGCGGAAACCTCGGCGAGGTCTCGGCGGATCTCGTCACGGGAAACCTCGGCGTGGTCTCGGCACGACTCGGTGAGGCAGCGGCGACGGGGTGCGATTCTCGTATGAATCCTCAGCGCTCGGTGGCCTCGGCACGATTCTCGTGAAACCTCATAGCGCTTCGGAGGCCTCGGCGCGATTCGCCAGGAAACCTCAAAGCGCTCGGGTTTGGGCGGCAGCTAGCGCGATTCTTGTGCGAACAACCCGTGGCGCTCGGCGATGTTTCTCGAAAGGTTTGGGCAAGATAGCGCGATGTGGCGCGCTTCGATCTGTATGAGACCAGCGTAATTCGGCGGCGTCAGGGGCGTCGATCGGCCGGTGGGCGGCGTCGTGCGAAGTCTCGGCGAGCGAGGCGAGTCTCGGCGAGTCACCGCAACATCCTCGGTGACTCGACATGGTTCAATGATAGCCGCAAGGCGGGGCGGTGGTGGTACGGGTGTGCGTATGGTTGTGCCCTGGCGCGGCCCGATCCACAGGCCGACCCGGCCGTTCGACCCGGCACGATTTTCGGCCGAACTCGATTTTTGGCCCGATTCTAGATTTTAGCCCTATCAGGCCCGTTTCACTTTATTACGGCCCGTTTTCAATTTTGGCCCGATCGGCTGTTTCACTGTTAGGCCGTTTTCAATTTTGGCCCAAATCGATTTTTGACGAATCGGTCGTGCCGTTGCCTGCGAGGCCCGTTTTTAGATTTTAAAGATCATGCTTTGTAAATTTATGTAAGAAATTGGGCGAGTGCGGGATCACGAGTGGGCGCGATGAGCAATTTATTTTATTTTATCGTTCAAAGCATGTCGTGGATAGGGGTGAGCAAAATACCGAAATCAGAACCAAGCCGAAATTTAAAATTCGGTTGGATTTTCGGATTTTAGTTGGATCGGATTGATATTTTTCAAAATTTTGGATTTTCGGATCGGATCGGATTGGATTTTTAATCAGAAAAAATCCGAAAATCCGAATTTTATATAATTATATATAATAATAATATTTTATCTAAATATTTTTAAATCTAATATAAATATATATAAATTAACAAAAATTGGTTTAGGATTTTGGATTTTCATAATTTGGATTTTTGGTTCGGTTCGGATATTTTTATAAAATTTTCGGATTTTGGATTTGGATTTTGGATTTTCGATTCGGATCGGATTGTTTTCTCTCAAAATTGGATTTTGGATCGGTTCGGATTAGATAAAATCGAACCAGAAATCGAATGCTCACCCCTCAGTATCGTGGATGTTTAAATTATCGAAGCATGCTATGTATGTTTAATTCGTAGATAAACATATTATATGTTTTCGTGATTGGATGCGCATAGTAAGCATGCTAGGTTTATCAGCGTTTTCAAGCATATTTTAGAATTCCATGACATGTTTTATATGTTGAGTTCTATAGAAAAGCATGCTAGGATTACGTGATCGCATGGACAAACCTTTTGAAATATAAAGACTAGCGAGAAATCCGACATTTAATTTCTAAAATTAAAATGTCGAGACCTCCGTTTTTAATTTCTAAACAAAGTGATACGCATTGTGATAGCGTTCACGCGGTGGCTTGCTTGCATTGTTTGAGATTTCTAAATAAAACATTTTAATCTATTGAAAGTGAGAGTTTCGTGTATGGCGTCCACGCAGCGTGGCTTGCATATCACGATTTTCATAAGTTCTCTAGAGATAGATTCAAAATGAGAAGACAAAAGAATTTGGATTGGAAGCGGCATGGTCAGAGTGGTATGTCGATTCTAAGAGTTCATTTCTTTGTTAAAATTGTGGTCATTGCTTAGACATCACCTTAAGTACAACTTCCGTGAAGTCCCTTCTTGTGATAGTGATGTGGTCAGTAAGGTCCAATCATTAATTTAATTTGTCATAAGGATAAGTTGACATGGATTGAAATTAAGCGACTAAAAGGTATATTTTAGTGCAGTGGGGGTTCATGTGTAGCGTCCACGCGTGGCTTGCATGTGGAATTCCTTGGGCGATTGGAGGTTTCAATTAATATTGTTTTATGAAAAGGTTACAATATTATTTTTACGAATTATGTGCGATCGTATGCTTATGTGTTTACATTATCTTTTCGAGATATGTCTCTTACGATTATCAATATGCTGCACAAAATCCTCTATCGGTCCAAATTTTATCGGTGGAAGCGAAACATGGAATATGTTCTTATCATTTGAAGAACACATGTTTGTTCTCACTACTCCCAAACACGATGCCTTCTTGCGGCATCGACTAATGAGCGGCGAGTCAGCGGACTTTGGCATAAGTCGAACAATATGGGCAAATGCTATATATGATGACTACAATGTCGAAAAACTGCGGTTTGACATCGATCGATGGTGAGCGTGTTGAAGTATGGTCAAGTCTCGAGAGTAAGTTTAGGCGATCGGATCGGACGATCGCTTCCACACAATGAGAGAAATCTTGGTGTGTAAGATGGAAAAGGAAGTTCGGTCCATGAACATGTCTCCCATGACTCGTCTCATGGATAGTCTTGATCGGTTGGGAGGAGGTATGACGGTGGCGAAGCGAGGTCGATATCATCCTCAACACCTGCTGCCAAGTCTTTTGAGAATTTTCCGTGAGCGATCATGATCAAGACCGGTATACACTTAGTCGGTTGCTCAATGATCTCATGGCGAGGAAGGAGTCATGGGCAAAGGAGCACATGCCCTTGTTAGCACGTCTAGGGGCCAAATTTTCCATTGAAAAATGGAAGAAGAAAAGGGGCATCAAGGTGGTAGAGGCATGGAACGATGGGAGTTGTGGAAGCAAGAACATGTCTACCGGAGGCTTGAAAAAAAAGCGAAGGAGAGGGCAGTCAGTGTGGCAAGGCGGGCATTGGAAGGCCAGTGTCATATGCTCAAAGCTCGAGTGCGTCATTTGCTATAGTGCGAAACATGTTTAGCGACTTGTTCTACTCGTTCATGGGTAGTAGATAAAGTGCGGTGATCATGTTTGTTACACCTTGAGGGTTCATGCGGACAAGGGGCTGCATGATGGTGAGATAACGATCTCCATGGGCAGCGGCGAAAGTCGAGCCGTTGCGGTTGGAGATGTTACATTATGTTTTGATAGGACGGTTTAGTATTAAAATCGTTTTATATGTGCGGAGTTTGGTGAAACCTTATTCGGTTTCAAAACTATTTACTTATGGATATTGAGTTGTTTTTGATAGTGGTGTTTCTATCATAAGAAATAACGAGTTATCGTGGTGGCACTTTATATAATTAAGCTTTATACTATTTATGCTAAACATAATACCTATAATTATTTTGCATCTTCTTCAAACCTTAAAAAAGAAAATTTTCTTCATAAAATGACACCACATTTCTCGGCATCTTAGATTAGGTCACATCAATCTAAATAGGATCCAAGACTAGCTAATAATGGGCGTTGAGTGATATCACGGTTACTCCGTTCCCGATGCGTGAATCTTGTATAGAAGGAAAGATGTCGACCGGACCCTTGAGCGAAGGGTTATAGAGCGAAAGAAGTGTTGGAGCTAGTCATTCGATGCGTGTGGACTTATGTCCACACAAGCTCGTGGAGAATGCAGTATTTTTCACTTTCATTGTGATTACTCAAGGTATGGATACATATACCTTGCTTGCGCAAGTCACGAATGCTTTGAGAAATTCAAAGAATTTAAGGTGAAGTGGAGCGAAGCTTGGTAAAAGTATCAGTCACTGCGATCGATTGCGGTGGCGAATACCTCGATAACGAGTTTATGGACTATTTGGTGCGGTGTGGGATTACCTCGACTCACTACAGGCACACCACAACAAATTGGTGTGTCGGGCGAAAAATGGGACTCTTTTAGAAATGGTTAGATCGATGATGAGTTATGCAACATTGCATATTTCGTTACGGGGTATGCCTTAGAAAGCTTGACATACTTGCTAAATCTAATACCATCAAGTCGGTCGAAAAGACCCGTTCGAGTTGTGGTTTGGGCGCAAACTAGTTTAAACCACATAAGGATATGGGCGATCCGACGTGTGTCTTTGAACAAGAAGGCGATAAGTTGGAGGCTAGATCGATTCAAGAGCATTTATTGGCTATCCTATAGGGTCGAATGGTGGTTATTTCTATAGTCCTAAGGATCGGAAGGTCATTATTAGCACTAATGCCTATTCTTGAAGATGATTATATGAAAATCATAAATCAAAGTTGAAATCATTCTTGAGAATTAGAAGATGATCGTATTCCGCCCCGATTAGGCGAAAGTGCGAGATGTAGGTGTACAGTGGGAGGGATCGACACGGATACTTCAAAATTGAAGTGGGTCGAGTTCCACTTGGAGATACAGCGTCTGGTGGCTCATATCCGACAAGTTATGCGAGATGAGAACCACAAATTCTGCGCCCACCGTTGCCATTGTGCATGTAGTGCCTCGTCGTAGTGGGAGGTTGTTCGTCAACCGATCGATTTATATTCGTGGGTGAATCTTGGTTTAGTCGAGAAGCGGCGAGCAATAATCGACCCATGGACATACGGTGAGGTGATCTGAGACATTGATGCAAGATCATGGCACGCGCTATGGACTTAGAATTTGAGTCCATAATAGCTATGGATGTATGAAAAGACACATCTACCGGATGACAAGGAAGCCATAGGTAGCAAGTGGGTATACAAGAGGAAGAGATTCGGATGGAGAGGTTTGGCTTTTAAAGCCAGGCTTGTGGCGAAAGGGTATACTCAGTTGAGGGCATCGATTTCGATGAGAACTTTTCGCCTATAGCAATGCTCAAGTCCATCCAATTCTTCTAGCCATAGCAGCCCACTTAAACCTTGAGGTTTGGCAAATGGATATGAAAACGACTTTTCTAAGCGGTTACCTTGAAGAAGGTAGAGACATCTATATCACGACAACTTGAAGGGTGAAGAGCATCTAGTTTGGAAGCTTAAGTCCATTTATGGACTCAAGCAAACTTCGATCATAGAACTTGCACTTTGACGGTGGTAAAGTCCTATGGATTTACCAGTTGCCTAGTGAAAGTTATGTGTATCGTTTAGATGTCGGCAGTGATGTGGTATTTCTTGCACTACGTAGATGACATCCTTCTACTTGACAACAATGTGAAGTTGTTATCGGGCGTAAGAGTTGGTTATCGATCGGTTTCAAATGAAAGACTTAGGAGATCGGTACATTCTTGGGATCAAGGTTTACCGAGATCGTGAGAGAAAATATTGAGTTCATCTCGGGCGTCTTACATTGATCTTGTAATTACTCGTTTTAGTATGCGAGACCGTGATAAAGGATTGCTACCTTTCGGGCATGGTGTTCCTTTATCTAAGGGCGGTCACCTATGTTGCAAAGGAGATAGAGGAAATGAGACAAGTACCTTACGCTTGCCGTAGGAAGTCTCATGTATGCAATGCTATGCACGAGGCCCGATATACGCTATCACGGTGAGCATAGTAGCTAGATATCGATCTAACCTGTCACAAGCTCATTGGGTGTGGTAAAGCATATACTCAAGTACACGAAAGGACTCGAGATTATAGGCTGGTTTACCATGCGGATAGTCTAATGCCTTTGGGTTATTGGACTCGGTTCCAAAGTGACCGTGAGGAGAAAAAGTCACCTCGGTATGTGTTTACCTTGGGAGGAGGGCCGTATCACGGAGGTGCAAAGCGGCGATGCATTGCGGACTCCACCATGGAAGCGAATATGTAGCCTCTTGGGAGGTTGCTAAAGAGGCTGTATGGTTCAAGAACTACCTCGTGGATCTACATGTGGTACTGGTTTGCCAAAGTATCATAGTTTCTTGTGATAACTCGGTGCGATGTAAACTCGAAGGAACCACCGGACCCACAAGGCAACCAAACACATGGGAGAAAGTACCATGTCATACGAGAAATCGTTGAGGCGAGGAGGCGTCTTGATAGAAAAGATTGGTGCTGCGGATAACCTAGCGATCCATTCACGAAAGCACTGTTGTAAAAGTCTACGAAGAGCATATTCGAGGACTTGGATTGCGCAGATGGCACCACTTAGAAAACTTTTGTATAAGTGGGAGAAGCAAAGTGATTGTGTTGTTTGTAATAGCTAGTAGAGACACATTGTATACTAAAGTTTTGCTTTAGTATAAGTGGGAGATTCTTGGTTGTATCTTGGAAGCGAGTTTTGGTTGAGCTTGTATACAATGTTTCTTGTTACCACTATTACAATCTCTATCTGAATTGATTACTTGATTGCATATGTATGTCCCTTATCTCATATATAAGTTAGATCATACGGTGTGTTGTAGATCACAGTGCATATGATTGGTCGAGCTTAATGAGATATAAAAAGTATCCGGTGAGACAACTTGAGGACAAGTTGTCGGTATAAACTCTTGTATAGATAAGAAGTGACTTGACTTAGTTGCTTGTCTATGCTTGTGCGTCTCGGCGTATTGAAGAATCATAATGAGATGAGTTCTTCTATCGACCGTCGTGAAGAACCTAGATCTCGGTGTCTTCGTTGATCTAAACCTCGATAAGGTATTAGGTGAGTATGAGTTCTTGACCATCACTTTGACTTGTTATGGGTGAGGGTTACATGAGTTAACCAATTCTCTGCATCTTGGGTGGTGGCGATCTTGTATGTTATCAAGTTACGTATCCAGTCAAGTATCCGTTTAGGATGATGGCGTCCCTTAAGGAGCTCAAAGGTTTATTATACTAAACCACTGCGAGGTTGGGTTGTCTCAAATACAATAATAAGGTTGAGTGGTACTACTTAAGGAATTAAAGTAATTAATTATTTTAGCGATCGAATACTCTAAATAATTAATGGATATGCGATATCTTAAATACGAGGGATTCGTGAAGTCTAAATCTGAGCTCGACTCAACTCGAGGAAATAAAGGGGTAAGTCGGCATTTATTCTCTAGTGGCATGAATAAATGTTTATGAATTAATTTATGTTACAGGTGAACATAAGATAATTAATTTATTTGAGGCCGATCTTTATTCCTTGCATTTGATCCTGGGTTGGCCGTGAGGCCTTTAAGCTTGGAGAAATTCGAACACTTCCTAGTAGAGTCCCTGCGGGACTCTATCTTGATCATCTCTATCTTAAGTGATATTATTATATTTATTAGATATGCATAAATCCTACCATGATAGGATTTGGGGTTGTATTATAAATATAAGGTGAGAGAGAAAATCAAAGGCTATTGCTTAGCTAGAATTTTTAGAGAATCACACCATTCAAATAGTGAGATTTTGAAAACTTCAAGTAAGGAAGAAGGCGAATTTCTATAGCACTCTCCATAGATTGTCCTCACTCGGCATTGGGTTTAGCAATCGGGACATAGTCAGAAGATCAAGCACGAGTCTTGATCCACTCTTTCCCCAGCGATTCGCGGTAAACACGAAAACTCCCTCGTGTTGCAATTAATTATATAGGTGCATCTAGGCATATAATCGGTATAGTGAATTAAACATCTAAGATAGATCCTCGGGAGTGGGTTAAAATCAGATTTCCCTACCGTGTGGCGTCGATCGTCGTCCCATCGCGTGCCCGCCGCCTCACGTGATCGTCGCGATGGGACTTTTCACCTCGTCTCGTTCTTCATGTTCTTAGTTTTACGGATATAATTTACAAAAGATAAATTCTAATCTAACTACAGGTTTTTCGTGGTGAAAAATGATTCCAATGAAAATACAAATAATTGAGCCACGATGAGCGACATATCCGCAATTAATTATAGTGCATGTAATAATCAAGCGTGAATTAATCCAGCGGATCAACATGCCTAGGCTCGATACCAATTGTTGAAATCTTATTTTACCACGCTCTCGGGGATCATCTTACATGTTTAATTCACATACATTGATTATATTCTAGCATGTATCGTATAGTTAATTGATCGACTTATTTTCTACCAAAATAAATGATAGGAAAACAACAAGCATTATATAAGTATCCACGAGGCGATAATCGAAAAACGATGAATAATTCACAGAATCTTTATTATTATCCGAGCGACAAAATCGAGAGATGATGATATTAAGCTGGACTCAAAATAGCGAGAATAAATTATGGAATGAAAGGCGACCACAGGGATGTACTTAGCAAACCGATTCACACAATTAATCTATTAATCATTTACCAATTTAATCGAGTCGAAGATGAAAGATCACATAAGCAACCATAAATTTCGATTCACGACAATTATGGTTGTGGATTATAATTACCTATTATTGTTACGTCTCAATGTGGAAATTGGTAACTCCAAATAGATCACAAAGAATATGCTTCCTCACGGATGTTCCTATCTCGGCTTCGACTCGAGGCTTACGTGTTGTGCATTCGAGATCGATTGACAATTAAAGCGTTAAGTATTTAATTGGCAACTAAGTATCATTAAAGTTGATCGAAATTAACACATAAAATTTAGCTCCATGAATCACATATCGATGATTGGAAGGTAAAGCGATATCAACAGATAAATTACAATCTAGTCGAGACATACAAACCACATGATCAATAAAGGTTTAGCGACTCATAATTAAAATACTAAAGCAAAATTGAATAAATTAACATAAATTGAATTGAATAGATAAAACCGTATGAATACGATTGAAAAGCTGTAACAACTCGAATCAGTAAATAATCGAATGATTGCGAGGAATCTAAAACAGCGGAAGGTAAAATCGAGAATCTCTAAAACTAAACTAATTTCTAAACTACGTAAAAGTAAAAGGTCTATGTCTCTCTCTTTACATTACATTACTTGCGAGATATATCAACCCTAGGCCTCGCATTGGCTCGCGAGACTAGCTCGCGATCAAGGGTGAAGTGAATGTCTCGAGCTATCGCTTACGCGGCGTCCGTCTTTCCTCGCGACTTTCACTCGCAACACGATGTCGCGAGAAGACTCGTGAGCATTGTTCTTCTTCTGGCCGGGCTAGCGGCCGCTAGGGTGGTCGCTAACCTCGATCTGAAACTTACGGGCGAGCTCATGACAGCTAGCGGCCGCTAGGATGGTCGCTAACCTGTTCACTTTCTCCTCGTGTGTTTTACTCGCTAGACTTATCTCGAACCATAGTCGCGAGGCGTAACTTGTGTAATTCGTATTTACTCACGAGCTTTGCTCGCGAGTTCTCTTCGCGCCTATGTCGCGATCTCTCTCGACCCAAAAATCCCTTTATCTCGTGATCCACCTTTTTACATCTAAACACAAAAGCGACACAAAATACACGGCATAATATCTTTCAAGGTAAACATAAATATATCGAAGAATGACTCAAAGATCCTTATCAATTATAAATGAGCGAAAATGGCCATATAAATTAGGCGAAATGAGGTTTATCACACCCTTAAACTTAACCTTTTGTTTGTCCTAAACAAAGCGAGAACAAAAGAGAGGCGACCAAAAGCACGGGGAATGGGTCGAGCGACAAAAACAATAAACCTCGAGCGATGAGCAACAAAAATTGATCAAATGAATCAAATCACAACATCTTCAGGTAAACTCCACATATCATAAAAATCATAAGCACAAGCCTTCTCAAACTTAAATCCTCACGACATGGATATATATGAAATCTCAAACACTCAAGTGTATCGAGGAGGATGTGTATACTCTCGATGTTTAAAACACACGGAATCTACCATAAGCTTGCAAATCGTCTAATTCTCCATTGCTCAAATATGTGCTCAAGAACTAAGATCAAAAGGTCTTATAAAAGGTTATAATGTAGGCTCTTTGGTAGGTAGGATATATTTAGGCTAAGTGACTCATAATCACATGATGAAAAACATAATAAGTATCTGATAACGAGATACCAAACTTTCATAATTCATTTCAATTATTCATACCAAAAGTCATTCTTCTCTAAGAACTTCACACTTATCATATAAGTGATAGACTTATCTCAAGCACTAGCTACTTACCCATTTATGTTCTTTTAGCACACTTGTGTCGACTTCTTCTTTTCTCTTCAATTTTAATTTTTTTGAACTTAAATGGGTAAGCAACTATTTTTATTATCACTTTCTCATCATTTATTATCTTTTCTTTCTTTTCTCAACCCTCGATTCAAGCAACCAAACATCACACTAACTACATAACCTGACTCACGGCTACATGAAAGAATAAGGTAGGCTCAAGCAGACTCATCAAATGATAAAATGATTAACGAGGTTAGTGTTTGGATAGTATATAGGCTAAGTAAAAATGCCCGATATCATCTCCGATTCTTAAGCACATCAATGCAAACTCGAAATAGATCCGAGCAAGTTCTAGAGAAACACATGCTATTTCAAACCACTCGACACGAGAAAGAAACAAGATTGAAATAATATGGCGATCAGCTGAGTCTCGCGGGTTTCAAACATATGATCAATTTCTCAAAGGCTTAATACTCGCGATAATCATAACATGCTCAGTCTCAAAAAATCATTTGCAATGAAATTTTCTAATAAAAACAATTCTCATCATCGGCTGCTCGTCATTCAACTCGACCTAAGCAGACACAAAACAAAACAAGAAAAACAAAACAAAAGCGGACAAAAACCAAACAAAACAAAAGAAAAAAAAACAACAAAAAAAACATTGGGTTTCACTCGACAAGTGCTTAATTTAATGTCTTTAGCTGAACCGTTCGTTGATCAATCGGCATTTTGCAACTGATTTATTCCCAAACTTGTGCTTGTCCCTATGCTTTGCGTTCTGAGACCACCCAGGTGTGGAAGTAGCTCCCCAAACTTCTCACAGGCTGCTCCCGTGGTAATCCATGGCGATCGAACACTTGAACCATTCTTTCTTTGACTCTCGGTGAGAAAATGAACATCCGCATCCGGATAGCAACGGTGGCACTCTATTACAGCTTGATTGTATCGTAAATATCAAGGAATGCCTCTAAATGTGCATTGGGGTCTTTAGTAGCCCATCCCCAGCTGCTACCTTGTATCATCTTGATGAGGGCATGCTTCAACTCAAAGTTATTAGCATTGACGTTCGACCCCATCCTCCGCTTGAAGCGGTCGGTGGGTGGTCTATACATATGATTGAAATTTGTATGGGTGGTGCTCGTCCTCCAATTTGGCCCGTTTGATTACTGTAGCGCCGGTTGGCGTTGCATTACGACTAACATCTCCTCCATTTGGCCATCCGATCATGTCCGTGGGGTTGTCTATCTGCCATTGTTTGTTGTCTTCTTTCTCTGCTCTCTCTTATCGATTTTTCAATCTCGGTATCAATGGAAGAATTTCTTTCCTCGAGACTTTGTGATCATGCCTTTGCAAAAAAGATAAAAACAGTTAGATCAAGTAAACAAACATAATTTTATATATATATATATATATATATTTTAAAAAAGCTGAATTAAAAACTACAATTAGAAAATTATCACTATAAATCTACGAGTCCCGACAACGGCGCGAAATTTGATCATATTTTCTACCAAAATAAATGATAGTAAAATAGAAAGTATTATATCGTATCTCTGAGGCCGATGATCAATCTGATGAATAATTCACACATAATCTTTATTATTATCCGAGCAACAAAATCGAGATAGATATGATATTAAAATAGACTCAAAATAGCGTGAATAAATTAGGAATGAAAGGTGACTACGGAGATGTACTTAACCTAACTTGATTCACACAATTATTCTATTAATCTGTTTACCAATTTAATCCGGTCAAAGATGAAAGATCAAGTAACCATACATTTGATTCGACAATTATGGTTGTGGCTTACTAATTTACCAATTACTATTACGTCTCGAGTTGGAAGGTGGTAACTCGAATAGATCTGAAAGAATATGCTTCCTACGGATGTTCCTATCTAGGCTATGACTCGAGAACTTACCCGTATTGTGCATTCAAATCGATTGACAATTAAAGCGTTAAGTATTGATTGGCAACTAGATATCATTAAAGTTGATCGAAATTAACACATAAAATTTAGCTCCATGAATCACAAATCGATGTGGGAAGGTAAAATAGTATCAACGGATAAACAACGAAATCTAGTCGGACATACAAACCCTATGATCAATAAAGTTTAGCTACTCATAATTAAAAATACTAAAGCAAAATTAAATTAATAAAACATAAACTGAATTGAATAGATAAAACCGTATGAATCACGATGAAAACTAGAACAACTTCGAATCAGTAAATAATCGAATGCTTGCGAGGAATCTAAAGGCAGCTGGAATGTAAAATCAAGAATCTCTAAAACTAAACTAATTTACGAACTACGTAAAAGTAAAGGTCTCTCTCTCCCTTTTCTTCCGTTACATTGCGTATATATCGACCTAAGCCTCGCATTGGCTCATGAGACTAGCTCGTGATCAAGGTGTGAGTGAATGTCTCGAGCTCTCGCTTCACCAGCGCGTCCGTCTTTTCTGCGACCTTCACTCGCGACACGATGTCGCGAGAAAGACTCGCGAGGCATTGTTCTTCTCGCGGCGAGGCTGGCGACCGCTAGGGTGGTCGCTAGCCTCGATGCGAAACTTACGGATCGATCTCGCGACACAGCTAGCGATCGCTGGGATGGTCGCTAGCCTATTCCTTTTCTCCTCGCGAGACTTCCTCGCGAACCATAGTCATGAGGCGTAACATGTAATTTCGTATTTACTCCACGAGCTTTGCTCGCGAATTCTTCAGCGCCTATGTCAATTTCTCTCGGCCCAAAATCCCTTTATCTCGTGATCCACATTTTGACATCTAAACACGTGCAAAAGCGACACAAAATACCACGGCATAATTCTTTCAGGTAAACATAAATATATCGAATGATGACTCAGATCACTTATCGATTATAAATGATCGAAATGGCCATATAAATTAGGCGAAATGGGGTTTATCACACCCTCGAACTTAACCTTTTGTTTGTCCCAAAAAGGCGAACAAAGGAGAGCGACCAAAACACGGGGAATGAGTCGAGCGATAAAAGCAATAAACCCGCGAGCGATGAGCAACAAAATTGATCAAATGAATCAAATCACAACATCTTGGTAAACTCACATATCATAAAATCATAAGCACAAGCCTTCTCAAACTTAAATCCTCACGACATGGATATATATATGAAATCTCAAAACATAAGTGTATCGAGGAGGACGTGTATACTCTCGATGTTTAAAAACACGGAATCTACCATAAGTTTGCAAATCGTCTAATTCTCGATGCTCAAATATGTGCTCAAGAACTAAGATCAAAAGGTCTTATAAAGGTTAATAATGTAGGCTTTTTGGTAGGTATGATATATTTAGGCTAATGACTCATAATCTCATGATGAAAAACATAATAAGTATCACGAAAGCGGATCCCAAACTTTCATAATTCATTTCAATTATCCATACCAAATAGTCATTTTCTCTAAGAACTTCATTTATTATATAAGTGATATAATCATCTCAAACAACTTCTTACCCATTTATGTTCTTTTCGCACACTTTTGTCAACTTCTTCTTTTCCTTCAATTTAATTTTTTTTTTTGGAACTTATATGGGTAAGCAACTATTTTGATTATCACTTTCTCAATATCTATTTTCTTTCTTTCTTTTCTCGATAATCAATTTCAAGCAACCAAATATCACATTAACTATATAACTGACTCACGGCTATATGAAAAGAATAAGGTGGCTCAAGCGGGCTCATCAAATGATAAAATGATTAACATGTTAGTGTTTGGATAGTATATAGGCTAAGAAAAAAATGCTAATATCATCTCCGATTCTTAAGCACATCAATGCAACCTCGAAAGATCCATAGCTAGTTACAGAAACACATGCTATTTCAATCCACTCAACACGAGAAAAACAATATTGAAATAATATACGGTCGAAAGCTCAAGTCTACTTGATTTCAAACATGTGATCTATTTCTAAAGGCTTAATACTCACAATAATCATAACATGATTAGTCTCAAAAAATCGGTTGCAATCAAATTTTCTAATAAAACAATTCTCATCATTGGCTGCTCAATCATTTAACTCGACCTAGCGAGACACAATACAAAACAAGAAAAACAAAACAAAAAGCAGACAAAACCAAACAAAACAAAAATGAAAAAAACAACAAAAAACATTGGGTTACCTCCCAACAAGTGCTTAATTTAATATCTTTAGCTGAACCGTTACATTGATCAATCGGCATTTTGCAATGATTTCTTCCCAAACTTGTGCTTGCCCCTTAGCTGCGTTTGTTGCAGACCACCAGCGAGTGTGGAAGTGTCTCCCCAAACTTCTCAGAGCTGCTCCACGTGGTGTCGGTGGCGGTCCAAACACTTGAACCATTCTTTCGCTGACTCTCCGTGAAAATGAACATCCCATCAGGATAGCATCGGTGACACTCTATTATGCTTGATTGTATCGCAAATAACAAGGAATGCCTCAAATGTGCATTGGGACTTCACTATTCCTCCATAAGCTGCTACTTGTATCATCTTGATGAGGCGGGGCTTCAACTCAAAGTTATTAGCATTGACGTTCGACCTCATCCCCACATGGCCCGGTCGGTATGTGGCCTATACATATGATGGGCGGTATGGGTGGTGCTCGTCCTCAATTTGGCCCATTTGATTACATTGTCACGCCCCGATTCAGGAAGCACACGGATGCCGGGGTGTGATTAGGGGTGAGGGGTTAAGCGGGGAAGAAGGAGATACATATAACATACATGATAAGAAGATGTGACCATGAAATCGGGCGGCATCTCCTCATAACTAGGACATATCACGAAGGGAGGGTGCACAAACAATCCACCAACAGAATAATATCGATATCATAACCCAGGAAAAACATGATCTTGGTTTATTATAAGTAATGCGAAGAAGGCAAAATAGCATTACATCCTGTCGACTAGGCAGGTCGACCACATAGCATGCTCGTGTCGAGACTCGCGTGAGAATAACATAACAAATCTTGTTCCCAATCGGAAAGCAAATAAGGGACAAGAATACATAATTATCGAATGCGTTATATAACATAACATCGCGGAAGCATAGCATGAAGAACCAACGACTCCACCTCGGCGTGGCGAGTCGACCCTCACCATGCGTGAAAGATTTGAAAAGAGTTTGGGGTGAGTACTAGGGCACTCGGTTGAGGGGTTTATCATCAATCGAAAAGAATCATGAGGCCGTGTTTGAGCACTTACATAGAAGGTTTTAAAGCGTAAATCCACTTCAAGTAAGCAAAATAGATTTTCATTTTCGATACGATCGTTATTCTTGTTACTCCCGTCATAGAACCATGAACCACGGCTCGGAAGGTATCGCCATGACATCACATGACATTCATTCGACCGGAACATATCCGATCATTACGCCGGAGCGTATCGGTAGGCTAACTCGGTGTGGACTTGATTGAATCGTCGAGAACCATAACCACCTCATTACCTTTTCGTGTGGACTTAGGGTCTATCCGGCGGAACCATAACCACGTGTTGGGGTCTGTCACTTATGATCGATACTCGAGATGGTGATCAACCCACGAATAGAGATCCGTGCACAACCATGATAGAACCATATCTTGGATGAGAGAGCGATAATAATTTCACAAAACATTTCACGGGTACATGTTTTATTTTGAAATATCGAGTAAATAACTCGAAATAAGCATATATAACCCGACACGAGCAGGCAGCGTCGGCCGGGAGATATCTCGGATCGATGACTTCCCGATCGCGCTTTGGTAGGTACACAGTAACAAAAGCGGAACAACTTTTGGGGTCACTTCCCACAAAGCAAAGCAACAACGTGATCAAGCGGCGATCGTAGCAAAATTAGGGTTTCGACTTTACGAACCCATTTGGCACTCTCAGGGTTTTCAAATCAACTCGATGCGGAAGGAAATATATTCGGGGCATCAAGATCTATAATGGTGCCTTCAAAATATGCATGCATGCGAGTTGACTCAAATCTTAGCGGTGAAGAAGCTTGAAAAATGGATGCTATCGCCGGATCTAGGATAAACCATCCAAAATCGATGCATGAAAATGGAAACATAAGCAATATGCATACGACGAACATGGAATGACAAGCGGCGTTGAAAATGGATAACCGGGGCATGTCTTCCTTTAGAAAACTTCGAAGCAGCGGAAAACATCCGACATGCGAAGCGAAAAAGCAGAAAAGCGGAATCGGTACTTTAGTAGAATGCATAGCCGGAACTCAAAACCTAAAGGACCGTGGCCAAGGTGGCTCGTCGGCCTGTCGTGACCAACAAGCTCACGGCGTGAGCTAGCGGCGGCGGTTTAGCCAAATCGGCCGACCTCGACCGTTTTCCGTCTCGTCCTTTAGAATCCGAGTTCTATGCTATCGATCTACTAAAAGCGGAATCAAAACGAAAAGGACAAAAAGCAAGCGGGCTGCCGGGGTGGTTGATCGGCGGTGGTGGCTCGGCGGCGTGATAGCGCCTGTTGGCGCCCGACTCGATCCCCTCTCTCGGCGCTTCATGGCGTACGGAGCTGCTCGGCTCTTCAAGTAAACAGGAGGCGAAGGAAATGAGCGTTGAAAATGAAGGCCCTAGCCTCCTATTTATAGGAAAATTCGATTTTCTTGTTTCTTGCATAATGACCCTTTTCAGCATAAGCGATGCAACTTTTTGCAAGCGGACTCCAATTTATAAACTTGGTACCCATGGACACGAAATAAAATACCGGACAATGACTATAAACAAGATATGCTTTTAAAGACCGATGAAAAGTCAGGTTTTAGATAACTTCCGGTCTAAAACCTTCATGGGTGGTCGAAAACACGCATACTTAGTGTCTATGAATTCGTCGTAAGACACTCTTACATAGCCTGAGGTTTCGTGACGATCGCATCACGAAACAAAAAGTCGACCTTTGACCTTTTCTCGGCGTGCCATGCAAAGCGAGCTTAAAAAGGCGAGAATTATTACATCCCTCCTCCTTATAAAATTTCATCTCGAAATTTCAAACACGTGGAGAAAACAACTCGAGTCTTGAGCCTGAACTTGTCTTCCAACTCCCAGCGTAACTTCGCCCTCTCCGTGGTGATTCCACAACACCGCCCATGAATCAGCATTCCTCAATTCCTTGACTTCTCGTTCCAAAATAGCCAGCCTTTCCTCGTAACTTTCGGATCACGAGCAAGAACCACTTGGTCATGCTTGATCACGTGTTTTGGTGAACACGTACTTTCTCGGTGAGAAGCGTGAAACACGTCGTGAACATCTCCGTCTTTGGTGGCAAAGCTAACCTATGAGCAGCAGGGGCTACTCTCGAGAACCGAAGGTCCAGCGAACCTCGGTGGTAACACCTCGTTCCCAAAGCGAGCGACTCCTCTCGTCGGAAACACTTAAGGAAAGCGCGATCTCCGGTCGTGAGCCGAAGATCCGTCTGACTTGTCGCATGGGACTTCACATCTTGCGCTTCCTTGATCCTTCGCTTGATCTGATCGATAACCTCGACCGTCTGCTTTGAACCATCTACGGTCTAACATCTTTCTCTTGCCCACCGTCCCAATAAAGTGGCGATCGACCTTCCTTCAGTGCCAACGCTTCATGGGGAGCCATTCACATGGTGGCGATAACTATTGTTATAGGCAAACTCTACGCAAAGTAGTATCTCTTCCAATTTCCTCCTCTGTCGTACATTGCTTTCATGACATGTCTTCCAAAACACAGATAGTCCTTTCCATTGACCGTCCGTTTGAGGATGGAATGCCGATACTAAAGATCGACTTGGTCCCATAACTTCCTGCGAGACTCCTCAAAACAGCGTGAACCTCGGGTCACGATCTGGCGTGTCGATACCCGGCACACCATGTAGCCGTCACGATTTCCTTGGCGTAAAGCTGGCAAGCTTATCTAACCGTCGTCATCCGAATCGGTGAAATGAGTGACTTACGTCGGTCTATCGGCGACAACCCATATAGCGGTGTTTCTCCTCGTGACCTTGGAAAACTCCACAAAATCATACCGATGTGATCCCGTTTCCATTACGGGATAGGTGGCGGTTGCAACAATCTGACAGACGTTGGTGTGCGACTTTCACTGCTAGCGACAAGCCAAACAACGTTCCACAAGCGTGACTACATCCTTTTCATCCCTTCCGCTAAAGTTCCTCTTAAGGTCTGCATACATTTGGTGCTTCACGGATGGTATTTGTACTCACGATTACCTCATAAGCTTCACTCATGATTTTATCTCTCAATTCCTATTAGTGGCACATATAACCTTCCTCGGAAT